>OMLC01037398.1:0-13890 GCA_900302585.1 Regalecus glesne
TCTGCTATGCCAGTGACAGGCCCTCAGCAAAACAACAGTGGGATATATAACCTATCAAATGCTTTAAATCCAATAGTTGTGAATTATTAAACTTATTGTGCCTCTTTGAAGATTTCTATACTCCTCTGCCTAATGCAAAACATCAATGCCCTCCTTTTCACTGTCACGGCTTGGAAAGCAAAGTGATTCATGGGTGTCATCAATGGAAAATGTTCCATTTGTCAGCAGACATCAAAATACCTTATACAAGCATGTTGTTATAAATGAGGAGCGTATATCATATGCCATTTTTTGGAATAATAGGAAAATTTTGACATTTCCCCAGGAAGGATGAAAAATACCCTTAATTTCTATAGAGAGAAAGAAAATGCATATTTCTAATGGTTTTGGAAATGATATATTTCACTATCTGGTCATAAAAATATAAAGATACAAATTATTCTACAACTTTTGAATCAATGCACCTTTACAGTATTCTGAAGTTCAAAGCTAACTAATGGGTATAGTATCTCCCTCCTAGGAAACAAATGGCCACCACTGGGTTTCTTTCCACGATCTCGTCAAACTTTATAAGTGCTAAGGGTCAGGGGTGTCCGGTGGCAGAGGGGGTTAAGGTGATGTTTGACCTATCTCTGCGTCATACAGTTGGGTGTTCAAATCCCAGCTGCCCCTTCTCCAAAAACAACCAGAAGCCCATAATTGGCTAAGCCTCACATGGGTATAAGGGTTAGGTTGGATAAAGTATTCTGGGTTCACTAGTGTCCCCCTCTGGGTCGTCCAGGCCTCCTGGTTAAGTGAAGGGAAAGTACTCTGCTTCATTCTCCTCTGACGGCCAAGCACTGTGCTTTCCCCACCAGACCATGATGTGTGGACTAGTGAGGGCTAGTGGTCATGTGACTTGGAGGAGACACATGCTGCCACTTCCTCCTTCCTGTTGAGGTTCTAGAGGGGATCAGAGATACTGACCCAGCAGAAGATAACTCGGGTGGGGAAAAAAAGGGGATAAAAAATATGTATATATTTTTGTCTGTGCCCCTGAGCAAGGCATAAGAAAAAACAACTGCAGTTGGCTCCGAGGTGCTACTCACGGCTCCTATACAACAGGATGGGTTAAACATAGGGGAAAAATTCCATTGTATCTATAATGGCAAGTAAATAAAGTTTCTTCATCTTCTCGTAACACTGCTGAGTTGTGTAGTGTTAGTTTGTTGAAAAGCACGGTTAATCAATTTGCGAGCAGAAACCGAGCTTCAGTTCTCAGATGAATAGACCAAGGCAAGCAGGGAGGTGATGTGTGACCCAAAACTACAAGAATTGGGATCACTACCTTAATTACTTATCTAAATTGAATGATGTGATTGAATGACCTTCATTAACCCAAGTTTTTAAATGAATTTTACAGAGGAGTTTTCACCAAGACAGACACCAGCCCTGCTCCATCTCCAGCATCTAATGGCTTCAGGTGAGCTCAGTCTGTCTCATGTACTTCAGCCAAGATGTGATGACAGAGGAATCCTCCCCTAAGAATGTAAACACGTGCTATCTGTTTTCTTTGCATCTATTCACAGTGGGGCGACGCACAACTTCGCCAAGAAGCCCTCGGAGATTTATAAGAAAATGTGAGCGTGACCTGTGTACTTGTAGTTAAATTCAAAGCTTGAGATCCTGCATGTTTTTTTTCTAGAGCTTCTGTCCCTGTCTTCTAGAGCCCCTCACACTGTGCGGCCCACTGCAGAGGCCCCGGTCCAAACAGAAGGCCAGCTCAGCGCTGAGGAGCAAGAGAGACGGTGAGATGCTCTACACTAGAACACTGTTGATACCGGTAGAACCCAGACCAACAAAGAAGAGCTTGCACTATCATCATAATGAGACTCTTCATCTTCTCTTCTTCATCCTCCTCTTTCTTAATCTTCTCCTTCTTTCTTTCTTTCCTTCTTCTTCCTCTTCTTCTTCTTCTTCACAGTACTGAGGCAGCTAGCAGTATCCTGAAGAGGTCTGCAGTCAGAAAACGATCCTACGTCCTATCTGCTGCCAAGAAATACGAGTAAGCATGTCTCCTATGTCTCTCTTCTTTGGGTAATATTAGATATTAGCCCCCCCCCTAAAAACATGTTATTATTCGCAAGATGTGCAAAAGGAAGCATCCATACATCCTGTCGAGTGCTTGCTATTTGGACATGAGCAGCTCTCATGGGAGTCTTATCACCCCCAGGTCTACAGAAAAGGAGCCTGACCCTTCCACAGTCAACAGCAGCCCATCTTTTGTGGCCACGAGGTAAACATCACCCCTTACCACTCTCATCTGAAGCAATAAGGGAATGCAAGTAGTCGATCACTTGTGTGTCAGTTGTGGGTTTGACATGTGCATTGGTGTATCCATGGCTCCAATGTGTTTAATAGGGTGGAAATTGCAGATGATGATGATGATGGTGATGATGATGATGATGAGACTGCCGAGTCATCAGCACCTGCAAGCCCCCATCCTGCCACCTCTGCCCCACCAAACCTTATCACTTCTCCTGCCACCCATGCCGAGCCCACGATACAGACAGCGTAATGTCCCACCGCTTTGTGCCAAGCATCTCTCTAGAGACACCTAAACTCCTCTGTTTTCTTCTTCCAGTGGTTTTTCTTTGTTCAAAAAGTCTGTTTATTTTTCTGTTTATTGTTTTGTGTCTGTTTCTGGCAGAGTGGAAGCCCGAGTCACGACAGCCATGGATGAGTCGGTGGCTTCATCAGAGGAGGATTTCCCCCCAGATCCTGCAGAGGGACTCTCTCCTCCGGCCACTGGAACATATGACACATCAGCTCAGGATGAAGAGAACGACGCCTTCATTCACATGAAGCCAGGCTGCACGAAGGTCGCCACGCCTCTCCCCGTACTGCTCCCTGAATGTCTCATTGACATCTCTGGGGCTCCAGAGACAGACCAGTTGGCAGCTCCTGCACCGTCACATGTCCCAGTTTCACCCGCTCCTGCGGATCCTGTGAAGACACACCCTGAACCGGAGCCATCTCCAAACCAGAGGTCAGACTTTGCCCTCTCAGAGCGGAGAGCAGCCAGATGTAACGGCATGTTGATAATATTGTTTGGCTTTATCTACTCCACAAATCGGTGCACTAGAGCCAAACAGCCTCCCTCTTGTTTGCACAGAGATTCCTGCAGTGTTTGAATTTGCCACATTCCGAGCGAGAGGTAAACATGACTTGGAGTTTTCCGTCCGGGGTGATACGGATCGTTTGTTCCCAGGGTTTGGAGTACCCATGATGCAATGTTGACCCGGATTGACACGTGTTTGTTGTTCATATATCCAGCGCCAGTCGTGACACACTTTCTGCAACTCTGGATTATTCTGAGATGAGTTCAGACAAGTTTTGGCAGCTGCAACACAATTGGTGGAAGTTGGTGCAGGAGATGTTTAATGTTTGTTCATCTCTTTTCTCAGTCTGTTGGCCAACCAGGACGAGGACAGCAATGTGCCTGATCATACTGTACCGGATCCAGACAGGTACATGTTTTGATCAGCTCACAGATAACACACACACACACACACACACACACACACACACACACACACACACACACACACACACACACACACACACACACACACACACACACACACACACACACACACACACACTGTGGGACCCAACACAATCTGATTGGCCACTCCCAAAATACTGCCACGTCATTGGCTCCCGGTCTAAATGGGGAGGGACGTTTGTCACTACCGCAATCGGAGGCAAAATAGGAGACTGATCATCAGTGATAATATGCATGCCTGCATGTAGCCTAATTTATGTTGGCCCATTATTGGTAGAATATTTATGCGTATGAAGGATTCTGTGTGCACATTAGCAACACATTGTAGCCACCCCTAGACATCACGTTACCATCCCAGGGCCACCCTATTTAGAAATTCCTAGAACCACCACTGCCGCCACTCCATTGGCTCTTTCATCATGGCAGTTTTGCTGCAGGCGCATCAGTCCAGCCCTGCTTCTAACCGAGCAGCTGAATGAGAAATCAAATGTTAACAGTTTATTTTCCCCCCGGCTTTGGTAATAATGGAACCACCGAGGCGGAGAGGGAAGAGGACACAGAGGACGCTCAAATGGAGTACAAGCGTGAAACCAGTAACATCCTCATTTATGTCATAGTTTGAGAGTACAGGGAAACAGGTCATGGCTGGACTGATCGCAGCCTGACCTCAAGATAACGCACCTCCCCTCAGCCCACACTCAGGCTCCCCTGTCCAGCTTAGCAGTAGGTCCTCTGCTGAGCTGAGCATTCATGATGATTATGTTCACAGTAATCTATGTGCATACATATGAGAGAGAGGGAGAGAATTGATAATTTTATCTTCTCTGTGTTTACAGTGATGAACGGCAGCCAACCCCACAGCTCAGTAACTGTGTGGAAATGACCGATGATCTGCTGGCTCTCGATGATTGGTTAGTTAAATATGTACTCCCACTTGCTGCTCCACAAATCAATCCTAACACTGCCTATTAAGTTGGTTGCTCCTAAAATATTGAGAAAAAACTGGTCACAGGGTGGCGCTGTGGGGCTTCTAATGACACCCCCTTAACCTACAGAAGGTCTCCTCTTGAAATGGTTTCTGAAGCCTCTATCTTCTCTGCTAATCCCTCCACCCACAGACCCCTCCTCACCATTCCTCTCCCTCTTTCTTGTCTCCTCGTTCCTAGGGAAGAGGTGTTGCCAGTGCCAGTGCCTCCCAGCCCAGGCCACTGGAGTCGGGATCTGCTCACTGAACTAGACGGGTATAAGAAGAAAAACTCTCTCCCAGCTAAGGCCTGAATAGCAAATGACCCAAAGCCTTGCTCTATATCTCACCCCTGTAGACTGAGATATCCACCTGACACATGTGACTGTATGTGTGTGCCTTCTCAGTGGTCGGGTCCCCGCAAAGACGGCTGACATTTTGAATCTGCTGGCTGATGACTTCATTCCCATCGACACCGGGTCAAAGAGGTGAGAGGGTCAGATTTTCGGTGGTCCCACCTCCCCAATTCTCTCTATTGCACTTGTTAATGGTGATCACATGAAGGTGATGTAGGGATGAGGAAATGGTCCATGTGCCAAACCCCCCCCAATAACAGTTGATTTCAATGTTTGATCAGGGTCATGACCCTCACTGCTCCCCAGGTTAAAGATTCACTCCTGCTTATCATTAGTTAGAAACAAACCAATGCATGCTTGATTGGGCTGAGTGAGAGTGCACCACCTTAAAACAGGAAGCTGCACCTTGCCTGTGCACGACTAGAATTAGAACAGAGCATACGCTGCTGATTAGTATTGCACCTTTGTTTTGTCATACCCCCCCCAGCCTCAGCACTGAGCATGAGGAGGGGAAGCAGACAGATGAGACAGCCGAAGACACACGAAGGTAGGGGGAGATATGATGGCATGCTCTTAAAATGTATTCCTTCTGTGCCAAGCTTTTTCCTGCTAAGAAATGCATTAAATTCTGACATTCTTTGTGATGTATTATACTAACTCTGCCTGAAACTGCTCTGCACCACCAGCCCCACATAGACAGGCACTGGGAAAGGGTGGGAAAAACACACACACACTTTTATCAAGATGCACCACATCTCCTTCAGTAGTTTAGCCATTATAAGGCAGGTTTTTTTCCCCAACCTGGTGTAGAATTGTAGATGTGTATGAGAAGCATCATATTGACCTCTGCATGCCTCCCCTTCCCCTCGTATCATGGCATCCATCCATCCCCCTCCACATCGCTGGTTCTGCCTCTAACCAACAGCAGCACCGAGGACAGTAGAGACCCCTGGAGCTCATATGTGACAACCAGCACAGTCACTGAATCCAGGTACCTTATTATATTACATCACTGACATTTTGTTTTAGACATGTGTCTTAATACACCATCCATCCGTCCATCCTCAACCACTTATCTAAAGTTGGGTTGTGGAGTCATGCTGCAGCCTATCTCAGTGCTCATTGGGCAAAAGGTGGGGAAACACCTTGGACAGATCCCCATTCTATTGCTGGGCTTGAGCAGTTAGGGGTTCAGTGTCTTGCTCATAGACACCTCAACAGGCTTTCTGAAGGAGCCAATCTTCCAATTGCTAGATGACTGCTCTGCCTCCTCCACCATGACTCTGCGACCCAATTTCAGATAACCGGTTTGATGATGATGGATGGGTGGATGGTGCATTAATACACTGTATGAAAAGCACAAAACAAGTAAAGCTTAGCAAATGCATGTGTGTGTGTCAAAAGCTGGCTCATTTCATCTGGACACAAAGTTTTGGTGAGAGAAATATTTCATCACTCATCCCGGGGGGCATCTTCAGTCTGAGCTGCCTGCAGCCATCCCCTCCCTTATAGACAATACAGTCACATACCGAAAAACATGGAATCTTGAAACTTGAGGAGCAGTTGTGTTGCTGTCAGCAGATGTCTTAAAGCAAGTAATTTTTTTCGATTTACAAAATTCTCTGTTTGTAGGGAGAAATGAATTTGCTATTGTGATCTACAGTTAAACCGGAAATGTCAGTGAGCAGAAAGGGAGAAAGACTTCTGCTACTACTGTTCTGTGCAGTGTTATAGCTTGTAACTTACTGGGACCAGAGAGCACGTCTGGTGTTCTTCCCCAGTTTGCTCTTCTTACCGCACGTCCTAGAAGTTGTCTCACTGTTCGTCAAAGACATCCGGACGCTGATTTTGATTGCGTTTGGCCCCGGATGTCTCTGCGTTCCTATCTGCCGTTCAAAGTGCATTAAATCTCTCCGTCATGACTAAATGTGATCAGAATTCCTCCGACACAAGATGGGCCAAGTTAACAATTGAGAGTGAAATCAGTGTGAAATTGTTTTTCAGCTCGGCTGATCCGTTTGATCCATATCCGATAGGGACCACATCCCCTAACAGGTAATCATACTGGTGTGGTGCCGTGACTATTTTTCAGCCAGCTGAGATAACATCTCGGCATGCATAATGCAGTACTTTCTGATTATGAGCCACTTTTCTTTATCGCAGCTCATCTGACCTGCTCCAGCCCCTCTCGGCCCATTCCATCAACAGGTACTGGAAGGAGAATACAAATTCTGCTTTGTTTGTTGCATCCTCTGCACCTTGCAGTGATGCTGTCATGGTGCTGTCAGACATGATAGCTGTAATAGCTCCACCTTGTAGTAAAGCATCAGGCCCCCATTATAACTGCTGCACAAGCTATGAGAGGCTATGCGGGGTTGTTTTGCTAATTTCATCCTCCCCTTAGCTCCACAGAGTTCAGGTCAAAAAACCATCTTGAGGGAGAAGATCCGAGCCCAGAGACCAGGTAGGAGGCTAATAATTGTGGGAATATCTCTCTTTGACACTGGGCTCAATGCACATCTGCCAGTGCTGTCATGATCCGCTTTGTGAACTCGGTTCTGCAGAGACTGGCACACTACTTGGAGATGATTGTGAGTTTTTCAAAGTGACCAAGAACAAAGTCTGACGTTTGCTTTTGACAGCTTGAGCAAAAACGTGTTGGAAAGGCTTGCAGAGGACGTCATCCCCATCAACACCGATGCCACAAGGTATTAATCTGAGTCTGGTGTATTGCTCTTTCATGCACATGATGTGAGAGACACCTTCGCTGTCTCTCAAAACAAAGAGCTCTTTACTGCCACTATGTAAAGTGTGCAGGGATTGATCCCGGCTCGCTGCTAAAACACATGAAACGGGAAAGCCTGATACCACACAGAAGTCACGGTGGTGCAGCCGATAGCACTGTGGCCTTACAGCAAGAAGGTCCTGGGCTTGAATCCTGTCCCAGGGCCTTTCTGTGTGGGGTTTGCATGTTCTTCTCATCTCTGCGAGAGATGAGAAGAACATGCAAACCATCAAAAAGACATGCATGTCAGGGTTATGACTCCTGCCTGTGCCCCTGAGCAAGGCAGTATGGAAAAGTACTCGAGTTGGTCCCCGGGCACTATAGCTGCTCACTGCTCCTATACAATAGAGTGGATAAAATGCAGAGGACAAATTTCATTATGTGTATGTATAATAAAGTTTTTTTCTTCTTCCTCTGCACCGGTTCCTCCAATATCCCTCTTCAGCCTCAGTACTGACCGATCTTGTACACACACGTGGGAGACCAGCAGACCCGAACACACCACAACAAAAGAAAGGTGATGAAGGATTTAGATTTACTACTACACTCGCACACCATCCGGTGCACCGCACTTCATTCACCCTCATCCATCCGTCCATCCATGTCCATTCTGCACTAAAAGCCTCCCACTGTATGCCCGTTTCAGGCAAGAGCATGAACCTGCAGGCTATGCTGGGGACCAACACACGCTGGTCATGTTTGAAAGAAAGTAAGTCACCACTTTATTAAAAGCTCTGGCTGCATATCTGCCCCCTTTTCTCCTCAGTCCCTTTTTACTATGGTGACCAGGCTTTTACAACACAGACACTCTGCTCACCGAGCCAGAAGACATTGTGCACTGACGCTGAAAATAGGTCAGATATACAGTATAACCATTAACTGCCCCCCCCTCCTCCTCCACACACAGATAACACAGATAACACACACCTTCTGGTTATTTATGTACAGTGTTTTTTCCTTTGCTGTGCAGTGATTTTAGATAGTACGTGTTTGTTTGTGCTCAAGGTCTCCTGAAAATGATTCCCCATGGGACAGATGGTCATCACCCACAGTTTACAGCAACGCCACCATCTCAGACAAAGAAGAGGAAAGGTAATGGCCAATATCTCATTACATAGAGATAACAAGACATTACATACGAGAGCTTAGCTCAGGAGCACCATAGCTAGAGAAGATTGGTGGTTTGATCCCCCTGGCCCTTGCAGAAAACACATCGAAGTGTCCTTGACCAAGACACTGAACCCCTAACTGCTCAAGCCCTATGATGGAATGGTGACCCCACCTTTTGTCCATTGAGCACTGGGATAGGCTCCAGCATGTCTCAGTGACCTGACTTGGGATACACAGTTGAGAATGGATAGAAGGATGAATTGAAGAAAAAAAGAACCTGGTGACTAAGGCCAAGTATCAAGACAGACAGTCTCAACTACCACCTCCATCAGTTTCAGAGGAAACTTTACGTCCTAATCCATTTATAGGTTTCAGGTATAATCTACAGCTGGGGCAGGGTCTGTGAATGGAGGGGGTAGGAACAAGTGAGGGAGGTGTTGGACACTGAAGGTAATGGTTACCGCTAGATTAGACGGAGAGAGGGCTTAAAATGAGAGTGCTGCAGTCCAATGGAAACGGACCACCACCTGGGTCGATAGAACCGGGGAGACCGAATCAGTTTGTGTTACTAAACTCTTTAGAAGAGTGAATTCAGAGAGATCAGGGGGAGCTCAGGTCGATATACTAATACAAAGTTCAGCCATATAGTTCACTGGACTGAGTCCAATGTATTGACTGCTGCAGGCTACGGTGCAAGTGGAGTAAAAGTTTCTTTACTTCTCAGGGAGATATATAGCAACCCGGAGCCTGCCACGCATCGGCGAGTTTGTGATCTTCCACATGTCAAACACAGAGCGATGATGCAAGAGGCTATCTCCTTAATCAGTTTCTACTGTTAATTTGCTTGTATTTTTTGCTTTTAGCAAGATCCCCTCCATTCACCTTCTCTACCTCTCTCCCACCTAAATTCAGTGCAACCTCTGTCTTTTACAGTACGTGGGCTTAGTGTGCAGGATTTGAAATATGATCGATGATAGTGAGGAACAGACAAGGGATGCACATTTCATATTCTGTTATTATACTGCATTCCATCAGAGGTGATCTAGAGAGGGACATTATCTCACCTGAACCCTATCCTCAAACAGTCAAGTGCATAGAGTGGATATAAAAAGTCTGCACTCCCCGGCTAAAATGACTGATTTTTGTGATGCAAACAAATGAAACCAAGATGAATCATGCAGAAATGTTTCACTTTAAAAAAAAAAGGCAACTTGTAAAAATAAAGTGAAAAATCATCCAGAAACATTTTAGGGGTTAAAAGAAAAAAACACAAAACATACAATGACCCGGTTGTCTAAATGTGCACATTCTGTTATAATTGGGGGTGTGGCTGTGTTCAGGATAAACCAATCATTCAAACTCATGTTAAATAGTAATTAGTATGCACCAACTGAAGTGGGTCTTATTAAGCCCAAATAAAGCTCTGCTGTCCCTGTAGGATATTCCGGGACATCTTAAGAGCAGAGTTGAGTGGTCATCTGATGATCGGAAGGTTGCGGGTTTGATTCTCGCACCTACAGAGAAGTGTGTCGAGGTGTCCTTGAGCAAGACACTGTTCCCCTAAATGCTCGGCACTGTGATAGACTGACGACCTATATAGAGTGTACCCCGCCTTTTGCCCGATAAGAACTGAGATAGGCTCCAGTTACCCCCTGACCTTACTTTGGATAAGCGGTTGACAATGGATGGATGGATGGAAACCCATCATTTCAACAAGCTAGTGTAGACTCTTTACATATACTGTATGTGGGTTCTCTGAACCAGTGTTCCTCTTGCACTCATTAAACTCTGTAGTTCTAATGGAACCATTTTAGTTAGAGGTGGGCCTAAGGATAGCCAGAGCCTAGTGGGAAAGCAGCTGTCTCCGCTTGGCACACCAGTCTGGGTCAAAGGTTACTTGCAACATCTGTATGTTAGATTGTGAATCGGCTCCGTCCATGGGCTCAAAGGACATGATTGCCTCTCCTATTATCTTCCAATAGGCCCTCATTTATTTTTGGTCTCTATTAGTGCAGTGACTCCCTAGACGTCACGTTAATGATGCATTTTAGAAACATCCTTCTGGAGCCAAAGCCCAACCTGCTCGTGCTGTTAACATTCACGTCCTCCTCTCATGCTATTAAGTGAAGGGTGTTATCTCAAAGTCTACACTTGACAAATGGAGAGGTCTTTACTTTTTAGCTTTTCCTTTCAACCAATCAAACCAGTGTCAATGTTGGGTCAATGCTTGTTCTCTCCTATCTGCAGTCACGGAGATGTCCCCAGGACCTCTGACAGACGGGACGTCCAGCGCACCCAAACGCCAGAACCCGAGTCCAAAACGTGAGTCAAGTCTAAAAGTAAAGAGTAAAGACCGTGTATTTTGGATGGATTCACATTTCCTTCCTTACTTGCTTGTCCACTGCTTGTCTGTCCAAGGGGGGTCGTGTATGTAAAGGAGTACATCAATACATCAGAGCTCTCCCTGCAGAATGCCAGTGACGACAGAAGAGAGTAAGACCAGAACCATTATTTATCCATTTAAACCACAATAATACTGATAAATGCTGCTTAGGTGAAGTCCAGGTCAATATGTTCAATCATGCACCATGTACAGCCACGGAGTTGGAATTTAAACCTGCATACACCTGCTGCTCTTTTGTTCTTAGCGGATCTGATTATTTGACATCAGGCTCCTCCAGTTATTCCCACAGCAGCCCCTCCACTTACTCCAGGTAATAACACAGGTCTTTCAGCATGTACAGAAAACAATCCATTGCCATTAGCCTTGACTGTAGCCCCCTTTTCCCTGGTGCTGTTGCTGTCTTTGGCTCTGAAGCAGCTAAATGTATTTGAGCAATAAGACAGGAACTTCCCTGAACCAGCTCGTTAGGCAGAGAAGCGAAGACATCAAGTGTTTACTCTTATCAAATTTCCTCACACGAGCCAGCCTGGGCCACAGCTCACACACTTGTGCAGAACTAATTCTTTAGTCCGTGTGCAATTGTCCTTATGTCCGTTTCACTCAGGGGCTCAGTGTCATCCATCTGTACGTACTGCAGAGAGCCGGTGGGCACAGAGGGAAGGATCACAATCGAGCACATCAATATCAACTGCCATCCTGCCTGCTTCAAGGTAATATATCTGTCAACGTGACAGTCATTATAATTACAGCCAGGGCTGTGTTTGACCAACAAAACCCAATAAGCAGCCAAAAGTACAAGTAGATATCTATTCAAACGTTAACTCTATTTGGTGTCCCTCTCCATGGAAGTAACGACAAACCTTGAGTTCTAAAATACATGCAAAGCTTGTGTTCAGATGCTGATCATAAAGCCTGGATGATACATTTTTTTATAAATTATATCTTCACTCCAGTTAATGTGTAAAAAACAGGGATGGGCCATATTTCAGTGCGAGATCTGGGCTTTAAAGCTATTTTTGACAAACTAAGACTTGAATAGATGCCGCATTTACAATCCATGTTTATCAGTATTTTGATGATATACTTGTATTTTAGTGTGGCATTTGTGGCACCGCTATGGGAGACCTTCTCTACAACATGTTCCTACATGATGGGACGGTCCACTGTGAGAGCTGCTATTCCAAAGCCCTGGACTGAATTCAAGTACTCTTAATCATGTCCCCTTTCCTAGATGTCTTTTTGATTTGGTAAGACATATGGTTTCTCAGTTTGGGCCATATATGTCATGCACTTTGACATTAATCTTTGGCATGGTGTGATCAAAGAGACTGTTACGGTACATGTTGGATTGCATAAACTTTAGCGTAAACTTTAACCATCAAATACTTGCAACTTACACGATTTTAAAATTATTTTCTGATGTTGAATATTGCCTGCCCCCATTAACCTATGAAGGATATGTTTCAATATGCAAATCATGCAATGAAAGAACTGTGAACAGAGCAAAACTGGCAGTTGGGTATAATATGGTAGATCCAAGATCATCTAGGCAAGGAAATTATTGTTTTAAAAATGTTATATACACTTTATTTTTCTTGATATAAAAATGTGATCACTTCTCGTGATGCCTGAAATAAAATGGTAAAATACAAACATGCTATAAATGAAAGAAGTCCTCTAGCATCTGTACAAGTTTCTCAAGGTCTGATGGTTAAGTTCCAGAAAAGCAAAGCAGGATTTCAAAACTAACATGCACAGAATGCAATCTCTAAGAACAGTGGAACAGATAATCCTCAATTTGGACATGGTTTCAGGCTATGTGCCACAGAAATATTCTGTATATGAGCTTATTCTATTAGACAAATGGAGTAGTGCAGATGCCCACTGGGGAGTTGTGCTTGACTGTTGCCATTTTCTCGATGCTGCAGCCAGACAATATCTTCAATGCACAAATGTTGCTGGAAACCAATCCTGGTGTAATGATAAAGAAGCTAAGGCCGTTTCATTGCTGCGGTTTAAACGATGTTCACACACAGGCAGGCAAAGGGGAGGCTCCCTCGGTAGAGGGGACAAATATCTGGTAACACCCCAGTCCAGGAAAAAAAAATCTGTCTTCCATTGGAACATGTCTCTTAGGAACAACAGCATTTGCATACAATACAGCACCTCAATTATGGGGAAAATACCTTGTAAAAAATTGGCGGAATGTAACATTCTGAACATCTTATGTTCACTTTATAAATAGGGGAAACTGGGATCAAAATGGCATAGTGGCTGAATATGATGTCAATTTTGAACTGGGTTTTTAAAGTTATTTGCATTGTTTGGGAGTACATTATAATTTTGTTATGTACTAAAGCAAGATGCCACATTAACTCCTCACAATGGAAATATTGTTTTATGAAAGGCATAAGCATTTGGGATGCCTTCTCAAAACTTCTACAAATCGTCTCAAGGCCTGTGTTGGTGTTTTCCTTTCGCTCTACTCACAGCAATGTTCTGAATGTGATGCCATAGCAGTGAAGGATCCGACTCATTATGTCTTATCAGAGACTCCAAACCTTCTGCTTGGTCGAGGCTCTGCCAGTAATCCTGAGGCCATATTTGTAACCATCTGCAAATCAGACATACAAAAAGATTAGCCTTCTCACATCGAGACTGGTCATATGAGAAAACCAATTAATCGGAACTATGAGGCAAGGAAATATGTCTGGGGGGGGGGGG
>OMLC01037399.1:8422-18751 GCA_900302585.1 Regalecus glesne
ATATAGCTACTGTTTCCAGTTTGGAAGCCTAACCCAATTTTACATGTCATGATTAGTCCGCACATTGTGGTGGTGGTGGACAGATACTTTGGTGGAGCTCGGGGGATTAAGGATACCTTTCCTGATGTCCCCCTCTGGGTTCAAAACCGGAGCTTCTGGCCTGTCAGTTCCTGAAGCTTGCCCTCTACCGCTGAACTACTGCAGCTCCTCTTGCAATGTTTTTTATTCATCTCCAAAGTTCACTGGTTCCTTTTGAGCCCAAGTACTTAATATCATATTCTGTTCTCTCGTTTTCATCCTGTAAGTACTATGC
Organism: Regalecus glesne; assembly: GCA_900302585.1. NCBI lineage: Eukaryota > Metazoa > Chordata > Actinopteri > Lampriformes > Regalecidae > Regalecus > Regalecus glesne. The sequence continues at coordinate 8,736 of OMLC01037399.1, forward strand.
TGAGTCCCATGGAGTTATCTACGTGATAGATTCCACAGATGAGGAGCGGCTATCGCAGTCCAAGGAGGCCTTTGGTATATATCATCCTATGCATTTGCACTATATTATGTGAGTGCTGTATTGTATGTATGTGCACTTTTCAGTTCTTAAATGGCCCCATTGTCATCCTCTGCAGAGAAAATGATTTGCAGCGAGATTCTAGAAGGTGTCCCACTCCTTGTGCTGGCCAACAAGCAGGATGTAGAGGTATGTGTTGTGTATTACTACACATCTTAAGCAGTATAGTGTATTTTTATTGGAGATCCCCTTTGCTGACATTTTGTTGTTGCAGTTAGTCACTGTGATATAAACACACTTGATTGGTTCATGGAATGTGTACAAGTACCAAAAGTGGTTTGTAACCCGTTGCTCATTTTATGGCTGTATAATGGTTAAGAAAGTACATCAAGGCCATACTTGCTGTTAAACATGCTCAAATAAATGTGAAGACCTTTATTTTGTGGGTGTCTTATTGTTTTGGATGAGAATATACCTTGTTTTGGTTACAAATTCACCCTTATCAAATTAAGCCTATCCCAGGTCTTTGTCTCATTGATTGTTTCATTTTCATTGATCCACCCATTAATCAAGTCCATTCCCTCCCCAGAACTGTTTGTCTGTACCGGACATCAAAACAGCTTTTAGTGACTGTGCTCCAAAGATCGGAAAACGAGATTGTCTAGTGCAGCCTTGTACTGCCCTCACAGGGTGAGATTTTTGCATTTCCTGTTATGGATCCCTGCATGAGCATGAATAGTATTTCAGATTAATTACAGGTTTACTGTATAAACTGGCCCAAGCATTTATGAAAAACTTAGATGAACATGCTTTCATGCTCCTTCTTGCCGCTGTCAATAATAAAAAAAATATCAAAATGTTAAAGGCATGGTCTAATAAAGACCTCTTTGTAAGCACCAAACTTACCCATAAAGATTTTGTTTGTAAGCTGCATAACATTATCACTCATCACGTCTCATTTAAAACAAGCACTAGGGTTAAAATTTGAGTGATTAGCACCTGACAATGAATGAATTATAAAACAGCCTGCTGTAAATGACTGTATCATCTTAACCTGCACACAAGCAAGGTATATGCAATTAAAAGTCGTTTTCCCACAGGGATGGGGTTCATGATGGTATTGAGTGGATGGTGAAATGTGTGGTCAGGAACATCCACCGGCCACCAAGGCAGAAAGATATTACTTAAGAAGCCAGCTACAGAAGCTACTCGGAAACACCTGGACTTAACACTCATTTTGCTCTCCATGAAGACCTACAGTAAAACCCAACAGCTCTCCTCTTTCCCTGTGTTTGAGCGACTGCTGTGAACATGAGCTGTCAGTTTGGGTTTCTAGTTTACAGACTGTATTACAGATTGTGTGTGAGAGTATTGTATATTATACATCATATGAGATGTGTATTGACTACAGTTTTGAAGCAGTGTTGTTTCCTCTGCTCGGTGTGGGGTTGGTATACCTTTTGACCCACCACTAAACCTCTGTTTTTGAGGTTTACTGATAAGAAGTCGATTTCTCATCCTATCACGTTTGGGTAAAATGACATTATTTTTCAATTCTATCATTGATATACACAAGTAAGATTTTTTTTTCAACTTGTGTCTTCGTTTATCTGTGCATAAAATCATTATTGACTAACTGGAGAAACCATCCATTGTAACTAATTGTACAACTAACCTCCCTCAACTCGCAACAGCTCATGGTCTACTTCACACTATGAAAAAGTAGACTTGACTCATGATGGACCATTTTACATGACTTAGATTTTATATATGGAGTGGTGTTAAATCTCAAGAGCGATTTCCTCTGTCACAGACAAATGATAAGAAATCATTGTAATAAATCTGGAATTTTAGAAAAGCAACTTGTCAGTAATCATTTGTATGGAGACCTGGGATGGTTGTAACACTTTTCGTCTTGGCACTGATAACTTGCAAGACTTTTGTGTTAGAACTCTCAAATTTGACACAAAGTGCTCTTATTTTTCTACTGAAAAAGTATATATCCATATTTCCAACCTCTCCAACTTATCACAGAATCATTTAATTGATGTCGGTTGGGAGTTCCATTGTTACAACCTGCCCCACAACCAGGGTAAGTTTTACAGCAACCATGGGTAAGTTGTAGCAATAAGAATGAAGAACAGAAATTAAGGCCACACCACAAAAAATATGCATCCAAATAAGTGAATTGTCCATGTGTCAGCACTTCAACAAGTCACTGACTTTTTAAGTCCCTTTAAGAATGACTGTGACCCACAATTATGAGCTGTTGCTGATGCCCTTAAAACTTTAGAGGAACTTCCTTCTAGAACATGTGCACTGGATTAAATGAACAGTGTCATTATATTTGTATTTTCTCTGGACGGTGGTGTTGGCCCTTTTAACATGGAGAACATCAGCTATGCAGTAAACAAGGTGTGTCTCTATAATCTGTTTAATCAGAGCTGCAGTGGTGACTGCTGTATGTAAATATGCCAGAGATGCATCTTCGTGGGTCTAGAACTGGTTATTTGCATATCGGATCCATCTTATTTGCATTTGGAATTTCTAAAAGGCTCCATCTACACAATGCAGAAATCCTCAGAGATTTCCAAATCCTCATCCTTGTCCTTCTTGGCTCTTTTTTTGGATCCCTGCAGGATTCTGTTTGCTTTACTTCTTTACAAAAATGGCAATCATTTTAGTGGAGGGCTTGGCAAGAGGAGGAGGCTGAGGCATGGTGGAGACTGCAGGGGATATCAGGGCTAGGGTGAAGGCTGCTGTGTCTGCAGAGGATATCTTAATCAGGGTGGAGGCATCCTGTCTGAGATGGTGTTGGCTATGGTGAATATAGAGGGGTCTTGCTGGGAAGCTCCACAAGCCATTGAAATTGGGTCAAGACAGTCAGTGACTTGAGAAGATGCAAAGTCATGTTCCTGCAAATAAATAAATAAATAACATCTGGGTTGAATGGCCAAATGCCTGTGGATCTGAATCAAGCCTTTATGCTGCCGGGTGAGGCAGCTGTGGGCAGAGTTATCCTCACAAGACATTGCATGTTATTATTAATTATTACTATTGAGGTCACTCAGAATCTAAGTACTCTCTTCAGTGTGACTGATGAAACGTTTCTCTCCGTAAATCTTATGTCCAGATGTACTGATTCACCTTTCTGTGATATCTTTCTAACAACCTTTATTTAAACAGGGGAGACCATTGAGAGTAACCACTGTTACAGGGGTGTTCTGATTAGAATACACATCCTTGAGATGTCCTTGATCAAGACACTGAAGCCAACTGCTCCCCAGTACTGTGGCTGCCTTCACTACTCCTAATAAAGGCAGAGAACAAATTCCACTGGCCCTGGTCGTGAAGCAAATGAAACTACACATCTATATAACAGCACATGTGAATTACAGCATACCAGCTTTATTTTTACATGTCACAGTTAGTCCTACGGTGTGGGGTTGAATTGCAGTATACATCAACAGATTGGACAGAAAACAGGCCAAAGGCATTTATGAATTCACATTGGTCATCGTCTTGGTAGGTCTTGTTCTCATCTAGGCATCTCCAACCACGTACTCCATCTTCTTCAATTGACCATAGGCACTTTGATCTAGCAGTTGAAGTTTGTTTCAGCACTGTGGTGATAGAGAACAGCACAGTCCCATTTGCCTTGAGATATTAACTGCTTTCAGTGAAATCTATGAGCTGTGAATGTTAGGCCAGATTAACACCTTTTGCTCTGGATTTAGTATCCTTGGCAAAGTGCTCCAGGAATAAGAAAAAATCATGTTCTTGCATCCAGCTTGGACCATTACTACTCCCAGCCCTACCATGTGGTCATAAGTGAAAGAAGAAGTGCTTGTACTTCTTGCGTGAGAAAACAAATATGGGTGTGATGAAATTCCCAGCACTTGCACTGCATGTGCTGCTGAAACCAAGGCACCTCTCCCACCAACAGCCAGCTTGGCCCTGAGCCATTGGATAGATATACCGACACTCTGCCAGGCCCCCAGCTGACAGCCACACCGGCCAATGTCCTGCCAGACCCCTGCCATAGGCCACATCCACTGATAACCTGCCTGACCCCCAGTGGTCAGCCATCTGTGCCAATCCATAACCAAATCTCCCAATGATCAGACGGTCATCTTCGCAGTCACTAAATCCGGCCTCCAGCTGCCTGATGTAGTGGAGTCTTTGGATTTTGGGATCCTGGTAAGCTGTTACCTGTGTCTTTTAGGGTTGTTTATATGCAGCCCTCCCAAAAGCATGTATCACCTGCTGCCCTGCCTCCAGTCTGCAATATTTCTATTGGCCCAGCTTCCTGTTTCTCCAGTGACAACCTCCCATGACTCCAGAGGTCCATCCCACAGCCTCAGGTTTGGCCAGTCACTGTTCTCTTGGTCCCAGGCCCTCTGACCAGATCTCCTTTCGCTCTACTCAGCAACACAAACGCCAGCGTCCTTGTTCCCTGTGCTTCGGCTAACAATGATGTCACGATGCCTTCCTGTTTAGTTTAGTCAGCCATTCTCTCTCGTAACCTCAGTTAGCCCATTACTCATCTGTTGTGTTTCCTCTTTTATTTTGAAGTTCACCTATCTTGCAGTGTCAGTTCCTCCCCCTGGTTCTGTCATTAGTCAGCCCCGTGTGGCCCACACCTGTTCCCCATTTCCTCCATAATGCATTTAGTCCGTGTGTTGACTCTTAAAGCTAGTCGCCTGTTACCCCCTTTCCACAAAGAGTGTCCGACGGCTAGCTTGGAGCCAGTGTCTGATCTCGAACTAGTCTTTCGGTTGCCCCTCCCCTTGGTGTAGCATGTTGCCCACTTCCGGGTCAGAGTTATGTAAAATATTCGCGGGTAAACCCTGAAATTCAGGATGGGTACGAGTTTTCAATGTTCCTCTGATGTTTAATAGCTCTTTATCTGTGTGAGGAATATGCATAATGACACTGCAAAGACTACCAGACCATGTGGACAGCTAGCAAGCATCCCCCCAGTACTACCTGGACTAACTACAAGACCTGAGTTCGCATCAATGGAATGGGGGTATGTGTAATTAGGTAAGCTATGTCAACTGACCCAGACGGATGATTTTCCCCATTGGTCTTTCTTTTTAGTGTTTTGATCTCCGGTCCGATTTCCACAACTTCGCCTTTTGCCTACAACTACTTTCAGCTGCTCCCGATGGGAGTCCATACCGGCCCAGGTTACCAATAACCTCCTCACCACTCCTTATCTGATTTCGTTTGCCTCGTCTGTCTGACCTGTGTTTTAACTAAAAATACGCTCTTTGTTCATGAACTTGAGCGTTACTGAACCTTGCCATCTGTGAGTCATGCGTTTGCGTCCTCGTCTTTCAGTTTCAGGGAAAAAAATAGATCTATAAAATGAACATTTGGAATATCCTCTGGTAATCAGAAGATTAGTAGTTAGATCTCTGGCCCCTGGAGAAAGCAGAAAAGTGTCCTTGAGCAACACGCTGAACCCATAACTGCTCAAGCCCTGTGATGGAGTGGCAACATCTCCAGTGTTTCCCTGACTTTTGTCCAATCCGCATTGGGATGGTCAAGCATGACTGTGTGACCTGACTTTGGATGGATTTGGAATATGGTTTTACACATCTTCACAGTAGAAGGTACTTTGCATTTTTGATACTTAGTATCTGATTTTCTTCAACTTGGTGATCAACAAAGCTGAAGTTGATGCCTTTAACCCAACACATGTCTGGTGAGATTGACCATAATCTGTACTAGTCAATAAATAACTGAGATTTTGATTCTAGTCTTGCTCCTTCAGGAAGATGAAGAAGTACGTTTTGTTTCTAAATGCATTTCAAGATGAGGTGTTCCAAATGGTTCTGGGTTTGAAACCCTTTGTGTCCCGTTGGATGAAGACGTGAGTTTGACATCCCGTTTTTATGACCTGGAGCAACAATATGGGCTATCTCTTGACTCGGCAATGAACCTTTTTTTCCTCTCAAGTCACTGCTGCGGTTCCGGTCCTTAATGAGTCATGAATGAGCTTCCTGCTCGATGCTGTTTGGAGAGTATATCACCACAGATGACTCTAATGCAGGACACATTAAATCTCAAGCCTGTACCTTCCAGTGCTCATACCGGCATCATGGAGTCTGTACAGAATTAAGCATCTGGAGTGTGAAGACTGAAGTCTTCCTCGTTTATTAAGAATTTCAATTATAGACGGGGATAAAAAATAATAATCGTACATCATATGTAACTGTAGATACTGATAATATGAATACAATATTATGAATAGAAGAGAGATTAGAAATAAAAGAGAGAAGCATATATATATATAAATTCAGAGCACATTCTTTGGAAACTGACTAGCCAGATGTGGGTTCGAACCCATTGCAGGCTGTCGGGAAGGACATCCAGCCTTAATTCCCCATGCTCTATCTAAGTCTGTGGGCTAATCATGACGCGAAAAAATGGACCACTCATTTTACTTGCGACTATTGTGTTTCAATGCTGGAAATTAAAATGTATTTGAAAGTCATTTTGAAATCAATTCTTTGGCTCTCACTAATAAAATGTAAATGAAATTACCTGACAAAAAAAACTTGTTCATGCATGAATTTTTAATGGTGCGAGCATTCTACATGGTGTAGACGAATGGCCAACGTTCCCACCTATTAATTATTTATTAGAATCAAGAAGAGAGAGGTCCATTTTGCGTGTCATCATTAGTTCCCATGTCGACAGGGTGAACACGGACTTAGATGGAGCTTGGGGGATTAAGACCAGATGCCCTTCCTAGTGCCCTGTGTTGGGTTTGAATGTGTAACATCTGGCTCATCATTTCCCAAAGCAGGCATTAGAAGAAGAAGCTTTCTTAATTTGTCAGTGATTTATTCAATTTCAGGCTGCATTGTTTTCAGTCACCAGGAATCACGGGACCATTTGTTTCTCATCCCTCTCATGTGAAGGCACTGCATCCATGCTCATCCCTCAGTGACTTGTATTGTAATCGGTGCTGCACCTAGTTTTCCACACCAATTGGCTGCTCTGGTGTAAAGATCCTGTCTTTTTCCCTTGAATTTTCCCACTTTCTCAGGGGTCCACCACAGCAGATTTCATAGTTTCCTTCAGTACCCTGCGAGAGCACAGCACCAAGGGAGGTTATTGTTAACCTGGGCCTCGACTGATCCGGTCTGCTCTCAACAGGCCGCATGATGATTCAGCAAATTTACATCAGATGCCCTTCCTGGCACAACCACTAACCCCATGGACGGTGGGACAAAGGTGAAGTTCTGGATGACATCTCAGTATTCAGGAATTTGCACCCATGCCTATATGTGTGTGTGTGAAGATGAGGAAAAATACACCTCGTCACAAAGTTTTCTTTTGTGCTAGAGATTGATGTGGAGAAATGGGCACAGGAAAACACATGCTGTCAGTCTGCCTGCATGATCACACTAATCCATAGCATTGACTCACTCTGTAGAGGTGATGTATCTTTCCCCCCCCAAGTCATTTGGTATCCCCTGAGACTTATAGCATCTGTGCACCCATCCCTGTCAACCCTCTTACTGTCAACATGTTGCCGAGAGACTTCCCAGACCCGGCCTCCTTAAACTACTCACTTAGGATATTATCATTGCTCCCTGTGGGTTGGAAATATTGAGTTTCTCTGTGCTGGTGCATGACAGAAAGCGAGTTGAGGTGTGGAGATAAAAGCTCTCCCAAGATAGAACTCAATCCCCATTTCTTCACGTATAATTAGATCAGAAAAGCAAAAGTTGCGCCCTGCATCTATTTCAGGTGCATCTAGACACTGGCGCATTTCTAGTGTTGCAGCCCATTTTTCACAGCTGCCTTTACAGAATAAATCTTTGTATTTGAGGTGTCGATGGGTGAGGCCGTTGTCTAATTCAAGGAGACGGAGTCGAGATGCAGGCCCTCTTTGTCCGCCATTAACCCTGCACCCCCGCCTTATTATCGCTTCATCTGGAGACCAAGTTATAAGAGGAGTGCTTGCTAGGCTTTTAAGCTTCCATATCAGAAAGAACGGTGTACGTGTGCGTGTCATCTTTGTTTATATGGGTGCATTGTTCCCACTCACCTCCTTGGCCCCACCCCTCTTCTTCCCTGGGGTATGTTGTACCTCCCCCTCATATCACGCGTATGCCATTGGCTGCCCATCATCTGACGTAGCTCTGCCCTGAGCCTTTTGCCTGCACCACTCAGGGGGCCCAGATACACACCCAGCGCTCTGTCCTCTCCTCCTCTCCCTCCTGCATCCTCACATGCTCTCCTCTTCTCCATCCAGCAGCATCCTCCTTCACACTCCTCCTCCACCTTACAGCAGCCATGACCAGCACAATATCAGGTAAGATATGACAAGACTTTCCCCGGGCGACATCTCTCTTGTCAATCTGGGGCGTTCAGACACAGCTAGTCCTTTGAAAGGGGTGGGGTGTGAGGATGTCTTGTTCCACTGGCCCAGGGGGGAATATTCGCAGAATACCACAGGCGTAATTTGGGGTAAGGATGTAGCTAACATTTCCCCGTACTTGCGCTATGGGTGATTTCTATATGCAGGTTGTCATAGCAACTGAAATCTTCTCTTCGAGTGAGACTTGAAAAGAAAATAGTACTATGGAGTAAATCACCGAATTGTCTGCAGACATCCCAATGTACCTCATAACCAGCCACACAGAGCAGAACCCTCTGAGTAAGCTCCAGACTGGTTGCTCATGGGAGCATGAAGCAAACCACCCCCTCCCCCCAAAAAAAGGGGGGGCTCCCATTGAGTCTTGCGGCACACTAAATTTTCCATTTGCCCCGCATGCAGTTGCCACCCTAGTGCAGCCAGTGCAATCTGAGGACAATTTTGGTACAACTTGTATTTTCCCCTTGGTGATGATTATAATGCTGAGTAATCACTTGCTGGATGCACAAATATCAGTGTGCTGGAATAGCATTTTCCCCATGTTTGTGTATATTTATTCAAATGGGTAAAAAAACATTTGAGAGTGCACATGAGTGTGTATAGATGTACATGCATCTATGTGTGTCTCAATATCGATTATGAGAGTGATGAGCTGGACCAATGCGGGATGCTATGAAGGAATGAGGCCAGTGGTGTTGCCATGAGTCTGCATCATGTGTGTCATGGCGGTGCTGTGATGAGACGGTCTGTTTGAAGATGGTGCAGACAGATGAAAGATCAAGGTACACGTAGATGTGTGTGTGATCACAGGCAGGTGCTGTACATAATGGGGGTTTTGTCCCAGGTGGCTGTTTTTTGTTTTTTTTCTCTTCCTGGTTTCTGTGGTGTGTTGACAATAATACCACACCTTAAAGGAAAGGAGCTGCAGCCTTTTCCATCAAAATAAATCAAGAGGCTTTCAATTTATTATTGATAACCCCATTATAAGAATATTTAAAATATGATGCTGATAACAGTAATAATATCTTTTATAAGGGCAGTGCATATTAATGAATATTTAGAATGTAAACATGCCAGATTTAGCCACCATGCTAGCTGTTAGGGGTTCAGTGTCTTGCTGAAGGACACTTCCGACATGCTTTCTGGAGGAGAGGGGGATCGAACCATCAATCTTTCAATTACTAACTAAGTGGCTGTCCTACCTCCTGAGCTATGCTCCCCCTAATATAGTATGAGGCCATGGTAGCTCAGTGGTAGAGTATGCACTTCAGGAACTGACAAGCCAGAGGCTGCAGGTTCGAAATCACTGTGGACCTTAATTCTCCATGCTCCATCCAAGTCTGTGTCCTCCCCACAATGTGGAGACTAATCATGACATGTAAAATGGACCTGTGTGTGTGTGTGTGTGTGTGTGTGTGTGTGTGTGTGTGTGTGTGTGTGTGTGTGTGTGTGTGTGTGTGTGTGTGTGTGTGTGTGTGTGTGTGCTTCCACGAGGGAGCGAACTTAAGAACAGGAGAGAAAAACAACACGCATCCAGCGTTCAGAAGCGCGCTGTGAG
>OMLC01037400.1:0-10629 GCA_900302585.1 Regalecus glesne
TGTCTGGAAAACCTTAAATGAGCGGTTGCAAAGCAGAGAAAGGGGCAGCGTGCACACACACACACACACACACACACACACACACACACACACACACACACACACACACACACACACACACATATTTGAGAGGTCATATCAGCCATAATCCTCAACTACATTCTCACACACTATCAAGACCCCTCATATACACTATCAAACAGTTACAGTTTGGTAGTATGCGAGAGTTTGATCTTAACTTTTTTTTGACTGGCTAGAAATACTGTCAATCAGAGTATGCTATTTATTTGTTTATTTATTTATTCATTCTTTTGCAGGTTATGGGCTAGTTCAGGTGAAGGGAAATGAAGATATTTTCGTATTTTTTCACAATGCCTTATAATGTCTTCAGTATTTTCATACGCAGACTATAAAGCTTTTAGAAGACCCTAGAGGGAACTTAAAGAACAAACTAGAATCATTTCTTATTTTCCTTTTTATTAAACTCTCAGGGAAGAGGAAGAAGGGACTGAAAGGAGAGAATAAATATTTTTTTATTCCATATCAGCTGAAGATGAACTGAGATCAGCTTCTCAGAGACCTCCTGCTGTCCTCTGTTCTTCCAACAGTGGCAATGGACAAACTGATCACCCCCAACATAATCCATCAGGTGATCATATTGTTCACTGGGCACAGGCTGCCTCATTGTAGTGATGGTATTGGACACCTTTATTTAAAATATTGTACAGCAGCTGAATAGCATTTTCTAATCCCCTTCTTTGATTACTCACCAGCTATTCTGAATGAACCATGTGGTCGAGGGATTAGGAACAGAATTGACTATAGAATTGTTTTATTTGCCACACAGCCAAAGCTGATGGAATTTGTTCTCTACATTTAACCCAACCCATCGTATAGGAGCAGTGAGCACAACTGCCGCGTGGCTTCTTTGGGAGCAGTAAGGGGTTCAGTGTCTTGCTCAAGGACACCTTGAAACGCTTTCAGCAGGGACCAGTGATCAAACCACCAATATCCGATTGCTAGACAATCACCCTGTCTCCTGAGCTATGGGAGGGCAATATGAATACAATCATTTAGGCCAATCAGGAATGGTGGAATTAACTGGCAATATAATCGGTCAATGAGAAACTTCAGACGTCAAACTGTCTCTCACACACTACCATATCTTCCAGACATTGTGTTAGTGTGCAGCTCACTGAGGGAAATGTAAAAAATTGACAATAGGCTATATGAGGTAGGAAAATTTTTCATAAATATGAAAGATGTTCTCGTGACAAGAAGCCTTAAAATTGAAACGGGGAAAAGAATGACAAGATGTTATGTTTTATCAAACTTCTTGTATACAAGCAAAACCTGGACATTTAGTAAAGAAATGTGGAGGAAGATGGAGATGTGGATGTGCCTTTGAGATGTGGATGTATCGAAAAATGTTAAAAGTTCCATATACAGCTCATGTGACAAATGATGAATTACTAAAACGGGTTAAAAGAAAATGGTAGATGACTTAAAAACACAGTAGTGAAGATGAAAATGTGATACTTTGGCCATTTGATTAAGAGGCAATAAGCTGCAGTAGATACGGACAGTGGGAAATATCAGGAAAAAGACAGCGGGGATGACCAAGCAGAACAAGGATGACAGACATCAAGGAGTGGACAAGAAGGAACACTTGGGAATGTGTCAGGAAAGCTGCTGATAGAGAATACTGGACAGACTTGACTGCAAATTTACCAGTGGTAGATGCTATATAGGAAGGAAGGAATAGGCTATACAAATATAATTGACTTGCCTTGACTTCACTGTTACTGGGATTCGAACACAAAGCTCAACTCTGGTATAATCTTACTCATTTTCCAACACAATCCATGTAAGACATCCTTGTACCTGTAAATGTGATTTACAAGTAGGATTGTCTACAGGCTGCCAGGGACATTTAATTTGAGATGATGGATTTTATAGATATAAAGTTGACTTGACTTGTTTTGACTACCAAATTGTGATTTTGATCATGCATGTTAGAATATGTGGTGCTATGAAGAGGCATGGGGAACCTAAGCTTAACTAAAATTATCAATAAGAAATATTGATTTAATGTAAATCCTAAAAATCACCCCCTCTCTCTCTGTCTCTCTCTGTCTCTCTGTCTCCGTCTCTCACTCAAATTCAAATATCTTTATTGACGTGATATAACAGTAATACGTATTGCAAGACAAGAATTTAAACACTGAAAAGCTAGACAAACTAGAAAATAAACGTCACACAAACACACAACAGCAAATAAACAGTACACCAATGAACAAAGTACAAAGCAGAACAAATAAACCACCATTAAATATAGTAACATTTGTCAGCTGGCTGTCCCTCATCTTATGGCAGGCATCCTATAGGCTGCTGCTAACCTACAGCTCCCTGGATCCTCCCCTAGTAGGACTGGTAGTTTCTCCTCTTCTAGTAAATTAAGGAAACCTTTTTTTTGTTGTTCCAGTAGTTTTAAACCTGTTCCTCTCAGGTGTGTGTATTGTTCACATGTGGTGAGGAAGTGTAGCTCTGTCTCAGGCTCACTGAGGGGGCAGTGGGAGCACGGCCTTTGTTCTGCAGGCAGACAGGTTTGCCTGTGTCTCCCCTTCTCAATAGCAAGGCTGTGCTCACTCAGTGTGGACTTTGTCAGGGTTCTTCTTAGTTGGTGATCAGTCACCATGCTCACATCATCTGCTATGGTGTCCTGTGGATTTAGAGTCAGACAGCATTGCATTGTGCTCTGTGTTTGTGTTTGTGTTGGCCAATAGGTGAAGTGGTTTAGTTTGAACTGTGTTGTGATGTGTTGGAGTCTGATTGGTGGTGTGTTGTGTCCCTGAGCTGTGCCCATAGAGCAGGTCTGTGCTCTCAGCATCAGGACCAGTTGGGTAAGCGGGCTCCTATTGCTCCTCAGCTCTTGGCATTGCAGGACTTGATAATGATCAGAGAGGGTCACTTAGTTTGAGGTGTGTCCACAAGTTAATTGCTGTTTGTTGTATTTTGACTAGCAGTAGGTATTGGCCTGATTCTGCTCTGCATGCATTGTTCTTAGCTTTCCTCTGTACATTTCTTACACTCTCATATGCACACATCACACGCACTCAATCACCCTGAACACATGCACATGTTCACTCATTTTGACTGTACATGAAATTTTAAGGCTTGCTATTATTTGGCGCTGTGGCCTCGCCTCCCATGCTTTCCTTCTTAATTTCATTACTCAGTAATACCACTCAGTTCACTTCCGTTCACTGCCAAAGTTCCATCATCCTGTCCAGGAAACCTAAACCACCATGCATGTCCATTCTGATCTCTCAGAGATGAGGGCAGGAAAACCCTTTTGTTGTTTCTCCTCAAGCTTTGTGGTTTGTTTGATCTCTTGGCTTGGCCGTCAGCTGGTAGCCAGAACTATTTTGAATGGTGGAGAGTTTGCTGACATAGCCTGTTTACAGTCTGAGTCATGAGAACTGGCTCTATTTCTCAACCAGTAGAGGTGAAAGGAGAGTATTCAGCCTGTGTTTAATTAAAGAAGAAAAAACACAATACAACTGTTCTGGACCCCTGGAGCTGTAATACAGAAAGGACGTTATACACAATACACGGATTTACATTAGGAATGATGAGAGACAGGAGGGACAGGGGCGTCAAAGATTACAAGACAGGTGTGGGGCCTTGGATTAATTCAGGCATATGTTTTGTAAAATATAGGTTAAAATCCACATGAGTTCATTCAAATACAAACTAGTAAAAATTATATGATCATTTATACATTATTATTTTTTGTACACCCTAAAAACATTGCTAGTCCCTAACATGATAATATGACTAATTCATACAAAAACCCCATCACTGTTTAATCAGTGTCTCAGCTGTGTCATGTTTCATGCACCCTCTTTCTTAGTGTGCCCACTACCCTGTTGACATGCAGCTTACGTTAGCAAGAAGGAAAGACAGCTAGCTCTTGTTTAGCTACCCTCTGCAGTTAAATATGTCAGCGAAAGCTAAGGGCACTGGCTCATCAGCAGCCAAAAAGTGGAGAAAGGTTAGCTAACGATAGCAGGAAACCAAACCAGATGAAAAGGCAGTAGTAGAAGCAGTAGTGGCAAGTCGTAGTAGTAGTAGTAGTCGTTTTTTAGCAGTAGTGGTGGTTGTGGTGGTGGTTGTGGTTGTGGTGGTGGTGGTTGTGGTGGTTGTGGTGGTTGTGGTAGCAGCAGTAGCAGTAGCAGCAGCAGTAGTGGTGGTGGTGGTGGTGGTGGAAGTAGTAGTAAGTCATTTGTAACACGCAGTTCAAACAAATGTTGTAAATAATCCATACCAATCCAACATGGACATTAATGAATGAGGATAATGTATGAAATAATAACAAGCTGCTTAGTAAGGTGGATTCAAAGACATACATGTTTAGGACTGTTGCTCATACCCTCTGATGCCATGTCATTGTCATTTTGATATGAATAACTCATGATCTACAGTTTCAAATGCTATTTAAGTCCAGAAATACCTCTTACTGCACATTCTTTGATTTCTTTTTGCCTTTGTAATTTCTTCTGACAATTATATCAGTGCAAATGGAATTGGCCTAATAGCTCAAAAACCCAATTGTTTTTCATACAGTACAGTAGGTTTTGTGTTATGTGATAAAATCTTATAGTTTGGCATAAATATTTGATTTTGATTTTGGATAACTGTGGAAACAGGGAATGAGATCTGTACTCACATGCTTATCTCATGTTCCTATATTGGGAAGCCTATAGCTGTTTTCAGTTTGTAGGCTCATCACTGATGTGTGTCAGATGTTTGTTATACATTTGAAGTGAGAGAATAGACATGAGAGGAGAGTCACGGATCACTACAGTGCCAAGTGTTCCCAACTTTCTGACGGTGTGCTATATCACCTCATCTTCAGGCTTATCTTGTTTAATCTCACCCACATGGCTGAGATCCTGAAATACATTTCCTGCATCTAAAAATGTAACAAAGTTCTTAAAGGAAAGTCCAACAAACTATTGTACTGAGTAAGGAGCCCAGTGAACACACGTCTTCACTGCTGCCTCTCCCTCTCTTTATAGAGATGAAAAGATCTTTCATGTTGTTTCCTCTTGTTGCATTATTTATTGGTGTGAGGCGCTTTATTAGCTGGTTTCATCTCAGATTTTGCTGGCTGTTTATTTGGGAGGAAGCCTTTGAAATGTGTTTCTGACTAAATAATATCTGCCTCTCTGTCTCCGTCTATGTCTGTGTCTGTGTGTGTCTATGTGTCTGTTTTTATCTCTCTCTCTGTCTCTGTCTGTGTCTGTGTCTGTGTCTCTCTCTCTGTCTCCATCTATGTCTCTGTCTGTGTCTGTGTGTGTGTCTCTGTGTCTGTTTTTATCTCTCTCTCTGTCTCTCTCTCTCTCTCTCTCTCTCTCTCTCTCTCTCTGTCTCTCTCTCTCTCTCTCTCTCTCTCTCTCTCTCTCTCTCTCTCTCTCTCTCTCTCTCTCTCTCTCTCTCTCTCTCTCTCTCTCTCTCTGTGTAGATCCATGTATCTCAGAGGTGATCATCAATCTAGCAGGCTCTATTATTCCTTTCCGCTAAGTGCTTTGATTTCCAGCCCACCCAGGAGATTATGCCTCGTATCCCCTCTCCCTCCATTCCATCACCCTCTCTCCGTCTCTCTCTTCGTTTCTCTTTCTCTTGCTGCCTCAGTTTCAAATACAGTCTTCTTTGTGCGGGTAAATCCAGCCAAAGGCCCGTGGTGATTGCTAAGTGCTTGATTTTACTATTCCAGTAGAGAAAAAAAAAGAAGATTAATAGAGGAGGGGGTTCTTTAAATATACGTTGATACAGGAAGCAAAAAAGGTCAGAGGTCATCTCTCAAGGGACACACCTCCTTATCATCACACACACTTCAACTGAAGTTGAAACATACATGTGCATGCACACGCCACACACTTGCACACAAATACATATCTAGAGGAGATTGGAAATCCAGGGAAGACTGCAAAACAACACACACACATGCATACATGGACATACACACATGGACACACGCATGCAAGACAAAAGTTTCACTGTCTGTCCACTGCTATCTCTTGATAAGGCTCAATGAATAGAGAGAGGACAATGTATAGCTGACCAATAACAGACATGAGTGGGAGAGAGGGGCAGATTTGATTTGCATTCACGTGACTTTGCAGCTATCAACAGTCTTCTTTTAGAGCCCCCTTAAGTCCTCCACTTAAATCCGCTCCGGGGCGCTTGTTGTTTGGGCTTGGCTGAGTGGACCGGAGCATGGAGCATCGGTGTGGAATGATATGGAAGGCCAAACAGGGGTTTAGGGGTGGCCGGTATCCATTACATCTGAGGGGACCGAGGCGCCAGCTCGCCATTTGAGACATGACACCTCCCCGTCCTTCCTCTTTACTACGTTAACTGGCCCGCAGTGCTGAAAGTGGTGTGGGCCTCCTGAGTGCAAGAGCCCGAGCACGCTGTTGTGAAGGAAGTGACTGCCAAATGATCTGTTCAACGTGGATGGAAAAGGCTGCACACTGGGATGATAAATCTATAAAATGCGAGTTTCCTCAATGATGAATAACAGTGAGACGTGATAAATAGAGGGAGAATGAAAAACAAAGGAAAATCCTCACACCAACCAAAAGCTGCACACTTAACAATAAGGGTACGTTACATTCATTGGGGCAGTATAGCTCAGGCGGTAAGGAGATCATCCTGTCATTAAAAGATTGGCGGTTCGATCCCCCAGTTATTTCAGAAAGTGTATTGGAGTGCCCTTGAGCAAGACACTGAACCCCCTAACTGCTCGGGACATAAGATGAAAATTAGCCTGGTGGCTAAATCTGACATATTTACATTCTAAATGTTCATCAATATGCACTGTCCCATAAAAGGAGATTATTATTATCATCAATAATAATAATTAACATTAATTAGTAAAAGCAGTAATAACCATTCACTAATGCTAATGTGCCTGGCAATAATTTACTGATGGTGTTCATTATTTACAAACATTAGTACCTTAATTAAGCTGTAAACTCTTAATTAATGATAACAAGATATATTTGTTAACAGTGAATAAATGCTTATTGTGATATTAATTAACTGAAATGTAATGTTTATTCCCACATTAACCAAATTTAATCAATGCACCCTTATTATAAAGTGCTACAATTTTTATTCTACAACTACTATTATTATTGATATTAACCAAAAAAGGGAAAAACATGGTTTTCAATTTGGATTTTAATTCTTTGTTTTATATTTTCCAATAACGTATCAGCATGGCTATATCAAACAACAACCCATTTCCAACCAATCCAAGTTGTGATACGAAATTCGGGAATTTTCACCAAAATATGTTTCCAGATCTGGAACTATGTCAAATCTATGTTCAGCAGAAAAGGCGAGATAAGCAAGCTGCTATTTTGTCCAAATCCAATTTTATCGAAAACATGGGTTACTGAAATAAGGACTGACAAGTGGAAAGTGGACAACAGCTAAAGAGGGCTAAGATTCGGGCATTTTGACTCAACTTAAGGGCCTTGAGCCAACTAGATCGAGCAGATAAGGTCATTCATTGTGACTTAAATCCTTAAAACCAATGTGCCTGTTTCCTGTAATTTATAAGTGGATAGCAGACAAAAAAGTTGGCTCATCATCACTTGGTCTCCTCCCAGCTCTGGGTAACGCCTCCTGTCATGAAGATAAAAAGTCAGGTCCGTGTCGGCGGTGAGTGCCTCTACTTACCCCAGTTCGTTTCCTCCAGCCGTCTTCAGGACCAAAACGCACCAGCTCCTACTCCTCCATCATCTGGGTCCGTCGAACGAGTCGGCACAGTAGCGCCCATGTTTTGAAAAGCCGCTCCGGTGCGAGGCTCTCGACCATGTCCACCGGATCTCTCAGCGACGTCGACGACGAGCTGCTGGACGGCATCTTCAAGTTCGGCTCCTCCGGCAAGGACTCCGCCACCTCCAACGAGAGCGCCGAAGAGGGCTCGGCCGGCGAGCGGGGGGACGTCGTCGTCCCGGGAAGGAAACGGGGGGGTGGGGACGTCGTCCCGGGAAGGAAGAGGGGGGGTGGAGACGTCGGCCCGGGAAGGAAGCGGAAGTCCTGCGCGTCGCCCGGCGGCGTGGCGCAGGAGGGCAAACAGGTGCAGCGTAACGCCGCCAATGCTCGGGAGAGGGCCCGGATGCGGGTGTTGTCCAGGGCCTTCTCCAGGCTCAAGGGGACGCTGCCGTGGGTTCCGGCGGATACCAAGCTGTCCAAACTGGACACGCTGCGCCTGGCGTCCAGCTACATTGCGCACCTCCGTCAGGTGCTGGCCAACGACGAGTACGACCACGGATATATCCACCCCGTCAACCTGGTGAGACCCTCCCGCCAGCGGCTCGGTAGTGTGTGTTTAGAGAGTGGGGTTATTATGGTGCTTCCGGAGGGTCAGAGGTCGTCAGTTTTGTGTTTGGCCCAAATGTATCCGCTTGGTGTTACAACGGTGATCGTCCCCTCTAACGAGGAATTATGTCTTGACCTTATTTGCATCTCTGTGGCATCTCTCAGGGGGTCTCTAGTATTAATGATAGGGTTGCTAGTTCGATCCCCGGGTCCTTCAGAAAGCGTGTGGCAGTGTCCTTGAGCAAGACACTGAACTCTTAACCGCTCCCCAAGCTCTGTATCCTAAACAATAGGATGATTTAAATGCAGAGAACACGTGTTATTGCAGGAATACAGTGACCACATAAAGCGGCTTTCCTTCCTTTATGATTTGACATTTCGGCCCAAACTCCATCCAAGTCTGTGTCCACCCCCCACAACGTGGGGATAACTGACACAACACGGACCTCTCATCGGCCTTCCCGGGCTTCAAGGCCTCCATTGCTTCAAGAATAATCCCCGAACATACACGTTCTCAGCGGCAAGACCGAGCAACAAGCAGCACCGTCGACCCCCAGATATGAGTTGTGTTAGCATGAAGCTAATAACAGCATCATGAAGAGTGTACACACCAACAGGGAGCAGTAACTCTGCTACTGCCACTAAGCTAGCCTGTCTTAGTGTTTGGGGACGTCCCGTTGGATCACATTTTATTTATGAGGGGCATGTTGTGATAATACAATCTTTTCCTTTTGATTTTTGGTTTTGATTTGCACTAAATCTCTTGTCATTCATACCCCCTGACAGACGTGGCCTTTCATGGTTGCCGGCAAGCCGGAGAACGATTTGAAGGAGATGCTGAACACAACAAGGCTATGCGGGACAACGGCGTCCTGATGGGTCCAGACGGGACACCGTGCTCGTTTCTGCAGGGACCGGAACACACGTTTCCTCTACACGGACTCCGAGTGGGAATAACCGAGGGACTGCCCTCGTTACGTTCCCGTAAACACAAGCTGAACATTTTTATTTAAGCGTCTTGTGGTCATTTGTCATCTTTGCTGGTTCAAAGATAAACTGCCTGCTTTTATATGTTTTGTTTTGTTTTTTATACTCAGATTTTCTATAAACTGTTTTCCCCCCTATAAACTCAAATTGACCTATTTTGGGAGATTGCGCATTGTGACATTGGAATTGCACATGAGATATTCAAGTGTTCACTGTCTCAAGAGGTTAAACATATATAAAGTATATTTGTGACATAACGCCGATCCTTTGTGGCCCGGGTCTCTGTTATTGTTGTTTTCTCCCGTCGGAGAGATTCTTTGACCTTAGTCACCTCTCTTATCTCACCATGCCTTCGGTTCGTCTTAGCAGAACTTGAGGTGCAACAAAGAGCGTCGGTGCACAGATAAGAGGAGCCCCATTTGTCCTCATGATCGCTCAAAGTCAGTCTCCGTTGGCTGAGCCGACCCGTGCAATCGACCAGGGTCGGAAACACGCAGATTGGGTTTTTATTTCAGATCGATGTCGCAACTGCAGGTTTGTCGTTTGAGGTCATTTGTTTTGAAGGTGGCAACTGTGCACGCTTGAGCTTAATCCTGCCCCAGACGTGTTGTTTAATTCGTGCGGGTTATGACCGCGCTGTTTACATTCTGAGGACAGTTATTTATGCAGCACTCGCTGCAGTGAGGGAGTCTGACACAAGCCCTGCGTCACCTTTCCATATGCACCCCCCTCCCTCTCTCTCTCACACACACACACACACACACACGCCCCCCCATTTATTGCAGAGTTACTCTATCTCTTACATAGTTTAAGTGTAGAGTCATACATGGACAGATAAGGCTATGCCTCATCAATAAAGCCCATTATGATCTGACCACATGCCGGCCCTCTGCAGTAGGCTGTATGGGCTGAAAACTAAAGGCCATGTGATACAACCTAGACCTACACAGTTGGCTCCTATCCGTGTTTTGATAAACATAACCTCGATTTGAGACTGAGGACGTTTTCAAAATGAGTTATTATCAATGGCTGTGAAACGGCCATTGTTCTGAATCCTGGTTCTATGCCTAGCTGTAGTCACACAAGTGGGGGGGCAGAGATCGCACACACACACACACACACACACACACACGCATGTTCACAGTTCGGTTGACCTCATTTACACTGCCGTTTAGGCTAAATGCAGATAGTCCGAAAGAGACCGACACAAAACTACGTCTGAAAGCTGGATTAATAAGC
>OMLC01037401.1:0-10064 GCA_900302585.1 Regalecus glesne
CCTCATACCCGACAACCATATCAGCTGTTTCTATTTCTCACTTCCCCCTCACTTTAAAATCCCTTCCTTCTCCTTCCTTCACACTTTACTAGTCACGAGTGACGAAACATTTCTGAATAAACTTTTGATCCAGTTGAACCGATTTTCCTTTTTTGGTGATTAGCCACCACTTTGTTGTACAAGCTGTCTCCCTCTCTCTCTCTTTTCCTCAGGATTTCCAATTCCCCTTCTTTACTCTCAACCCTCTGCTTTAAGGTCTTATTTCTCTCCTCCTTCATCACTTTTAATCATCCCTCTTGTGTTCTCAATCCATCTTCACTCTCCTTTCTCAGTCTCTGTCCTCCACCTCCCACGCCTTGGCTGTCCCTTGCCTCTGTCTGTCTAGCCTACCCATCAGTCTGTCCTTTGGATCAATTCTTCACCTTCCCCTCTCTCTGTTATCACTTCTCTATCCTTCTGTCTCCACCTATCTATCACCAGACCTATTCCCAGTAAACTAGCCACTCTTTTTTATCTTTCACCCCCCCTCTCTCTCATATCCCACAGAGGAAATGACAGAGAAGTCAGTGGGGTGGCTGGGGGTGGCTGGGGGATCTGACAGGTTGACACTCAGACAGCTAATTAACCTCTAGATCATTGTGGTCACAAAGGGAAGACAGGAGGAAAAAGGAGAGTGAGACAGAAACGGGATGGGATGGTGAGATGAAAAATCAGGGAAGGATGGGGGCGTGGCAGAAAAGAAATCAAGGGAATGGGTTGAAAGAACAGGACATAACATGAAGACTTAGGATGGTGAGCAAGACACACAGAGAAAGGCTGAAAGATGGAAAGGAGATGGCGAGAGAAAGAATTAGTCATAAAAATGGAAAAAGAAATGGATGCAGCGAGGGAAACGGAGAGGTAAAATAATTTAAGCAAGAGAGCAAGAGCCGGCATGGGAGAAAGAAAGAGGGAGGTAGAGAAGGATGGATGAGAGTAGAGCAGTATGAAACGGAGGACAGATTAAACAAAGAAAAAGCCCTTTGGTTTGATGGTTCCATAACTGCCGGCATCAGAGAAAAGAGTTAGTCATTAGCCACCAAACACTGCAAGACACATCTGAGGTTAAGCTAGCTGAGGTTAAATCTTAGCCATATCGCTACAGGGAGGACCATTTTTCAAGCCTGCTGTTGCCAGGTATGGTACCTTCTGTATTATGAAGCAAGTCTTGGTAATAATCATGACATGTCAGTGCAGCTCATGTGTGTTGGCTGCATCGTCATTGGCTCCAAGCTGGAGTAAGGGCACGGTTACTTGCCAGATTAAAGCCATCAATTCTAGTCAGGATTAATCATCTCTCGGCTGCATATGAACACATATCAGCACATATCGCATAACATGCCTTTGCTGAGCTCAGTTCCCCGTTGAATTGCCGTTTGTATTAAGAAACAATATTCATCCATCCATCCATCCATCCATCCATCCATCATCAATTCCTTATGCAAGGCTGAGTTGCGGAGTCCTGCTGGAGCCCATCCCAGTGCTCATTGGGCAAAAGATGTGGAAACACCCTTGACAGGTCCCCATTCCATCACAGGGCTTGAGCCGTTTTGGGTTCAGTGTCTTGCTCAAGGACACTTTGACACACTTTCTCAAGTTCGAACCACCATTCTCTCCAATTACTAGACCACCGCCCCACCCCTTGAGCTATACCGGCCCTCGTGATAATAATGGCGGTGATATCAACCGTAAGTAGCTCTGTATTTCAAACACCCCCGTCCGAATAATAAACAAGGTCATCACTTGTTCTTATACTCTCCCACATCTTAACGCATGTGGATACATGCTCACATTTATGAGCCACCCTGCCACCTTACAACCCACCCATCCACATGTCCTTATTAGAGTTGATGATTAAAATGCTGCCATACCAAGTTGTGAGTCATTGTTAGACTCAACAGGGTCCCGGATCCCGGCCTAAAGATGATGGATGTCCCCGCAGTACGGGCACGCCAGCTCAACGGATTCCACTAAATTAATGGACTCTGCTCACCGAGGCATTAATAAAGCCAGTTAAAGTGGGATTTGGTCATCGTCGATGTGAAGATGGAGAGATAGATTAGCGCTTGTTGTTCAAGAGCACGCCCCCAGCGCGATCGCATTAACCTGGTGCAATAACGCCGTGCTCCAAAACTCTCTTTCGTTAATATATTTAAAGACAAACTTAATCACCGTGTTTAGCGGTTATGAAAAGCGGCGGGGCCTCCACAAATTATCCACCCTCCTTTAACTTTTGTCACATTTTTATTTCTGTCCAGCCTCCGAATGTTAGAGCGTTGAAACAAGATTTTCTCACTTGTTACGCTCAACTCTTGAACCATAAACACTCAAGTGTGGTGGACGCCACACAACTTGTCAAGTTCTCTAGTTGGAGAACATGGCGCACTGATTAGTACATAGCTGAGACCAAGCGGTTGCTGCACAGCCCAGGTTCGAGGACGAGGACGTACGTCTTCTAGAATGGGAGGACAAGCGTTTTAAAAGAGGGGCCATAAAGCCGCTAAGTGTGTTAAACTAAAACAACCCTCTCTAAATAACGGGACAGGGTTACGGCATAATTTGTCCATTTGCGTATTGCACTGCCGTAACATCAAAGCCTGGGGGGGTTTGTCCGACTTGCCAGCCTGGCGGAGGGATAAAAGTGAAGGATGGGCTAAAGTGCCTCCGTGTCGGGTGTCGTGCGTTCGATCCCTCTGCGTGGCATCAAGAAAAGGTATCTGGCTTTAAACCCCCATGCTTGATTAGAGGTGGGGTATTCATTGTTAAGTGTTCCGAGTGGTCGCTAGACTAGAAAAGCGCCATGTACAAACGAGTGCACGTCATGTTCAGAGCAAGCCAAAAGGAACACGTGCTCGTAACAGCTGTCCTCACTCAGGTCCTCTTCCTAGAAGGGATGAGGGACTCCCGCGGGATGAGCAGTGAGGCTACTCCATCCAGCGTCAGAACTGAAGAAGCCATCTGGATGAATGTTGAGATGTCTGAAATCTAATTACAGTGAATTGACTGATATATACCCATGGCCATTCCTCTGTAGGGCTGCCTGTGTGCAAACCTACCTTTTCTCATTAGAATGTAAGTAACGCAGATTTCTTGTAGACAAACAGAGTTTCAAGGATTTGAGTTGATTTGTTTCCATTCGCCCTGGCCTTGATAGGAACAGGCTTTCCAGTCCCTCCTGTTGAAAAGCAACCTCGATTTAAAATCCTATTCGGCAAACACATATCTAAAGTGACGTGGATGTGAGAGGTCGTTGGCTTGATTAACGTTAGGAGTCTAAGCCACGGACGCTTATTGGAGGCTCATCCCAACTGGGCTTTAAACCCCCGTTCTCTGATAGGAAAGCCGGCGTTCTCTCTTCTTTCTTTTTCTTATCAGGGGAGCATAGGTGATTAAGGCTGGATGCTCTCCCTGACGTCCTCGGGTGGGATCGAACCCGTGACAACTGAGCGATCTGACCACACCCGGCCCAATTTGAAATGTCCATACTGAAAGGTCCCTTTTACATGTCACAATTAGTCCCCACATTATTGGGGCGGACACGGACCTAGATGGAGGATCAGGGATTAAGGCTGGATACCATTCCTGATGCCCCGCTGTGGGATCAAACCCGCGACATCTGGCTCCGCTGAGGGGAGAGGAAGGGAGGATGGCTGCCTGAAAATATATGACACCCTTTTTTTTCATGACTGTCTCAAACTTCTGTGATTCACACAGCATTGTGATCCATCATGTCATGTCTAAAACCACTCACTTCTCTACCATCTCCCCCATCTCATCATCAGTAGATCACCACATCACCATAGCTTTTCACTGATGGTGAAGGACACTCATTCAGATCAGACGCAGTACACTCGCTTGTCACGGTGAAAGGCCAAGCAGAGGAATTGAAGGTTTTAGCCAAGCCAACATGTATGCTATATTTTTAGTTGCTTGCCTTTTAGTCTGAAGGAGTGTCGCCAGCATTTCTTCATGCTCCGAAGGGTTGGGTAAAAGTGGGTAATTGCATAACCACATGCCACACAGTCTTTTCTTTCTCTCTCTATCTCTCTCTCTCTCACACACACATACACACATTTATCACTCACTAAAAGGCCCTTCATATCAGAAACGTAAACCCTTGTTGGCCCTGGCGCTGCCATTCATTTCCTGTGACAAGCGTCGCCACCACCCTCAGTGTTCTGTGTCCTTGGTGCAGATTCTGAGAGGCAACCCCATGCTGCGCTCAAAGTTTAACTATATTCAACTTTGACCTTTGTGACCCTGATCTCTGCAATGCATATTTAATCACAGCACAGTTTGATATAGTGATGGAATGGCGGCCTGTCCAGAGTGTCTCCTCGCCTGTCACCCAATGAATGCTGGGATAGTCACCAGCATGATTCCGCGGCCCGACTTTGGATAAAAGGTTGATAATGGATGGATGGAGAATCTTGTTCTATGTGCTTTATAATATACAGTACTATATATTATAATATAAATTACTTTAGAATGTATGCTTCATATAGACTGAAATGGGGGATTAAGGGTGGATGTTTTTCCCCAATACCCCATGGTGGGATCAAACCTGCGGCGCTTGACTTGGAGGCACGTGCTCTACATTAACTATAAAAAGGTTGATGCTGCCTGGCAATGTTACAATCATTATTATTAATGTTATTATTGGGGCCACAATAACTCCGGTAGAACATGCATTTTGGGAACTGACAAGCCAGATATTGCAGGTTCAAACCCACCATGAGGTGTCAGAAAAGGCATCCAGTCTTAATCTCCCAAACTCCATCAAAATACATGACTAATTGTGACACAAAAATGAATCTCTCGTTATTATTATCATTATCATTATATGGAAAATAGACCTCTTGTTGATAATAATAATAATAATGTAACATGCAAAAATGTACCTCATTATATGTTATTATGTTTAGATATTTTTTTTACTGTGGCTCCAAGTGAATCTTCTACAGCACCAATGGTCAAATTTCCCAATGGGGGATTATTAGCATTTCATCTGATTTTAAATTGTGTTAATATAACCTGACAAATTATCCCTGAGACTTCACAATGATCCCGTATGACCCAAAAGAACAGTGAAGCCAGAAGGTAAAAGAAAAAATTTCCTACACTTAAAGATGAAAATAGATCTTAAAAAACTTTGTTGAGAAAAGCTTTTTAAAAACGCCTAATAAAATATTAAATGGATTTAATCATATATAAGAACAAGTCCATTTACCGTTACCATTTTTTTCAGCACTTTGCTAGTCTAATGACCACAATCTGCTTTATAAAATAAGTGTCAATCAAAACCAGAAATGAACTTGTTTTCAGGGAGGACGTTTTAAGTAAACCCTGAAGTAAGGAGGTTTCAAGCTAGCACAGAAGGCTGGAGGCTATTCTGGAGCCCCCACACCATTGCAACGGTTGCCACATCATTTTAATGTATGGATCTGACCACGATATAATTCATTTAAACACAGATGATTCGGAAAATGCTAAAATCCATGGAAAAAAAAAAGTTATAACATCGGCCCTCCTCTTCTCCTCCCATCATACATTGTTGTGTCATACCTCTCTCCCCTCGTGTGGCGTATCTAGAGCCCAGGTTGTTAACAGCACTGCTGCTTCTGGGGCCCCAAACTCCTACTGCAGTGTTGTAAAGAATTGGGGAGTACAGAAGGATGGACAGAGAGATGGATCAGTGCTTCCAACTGGAGGTGGCCTTCCGCTTTATGAGCTGTACCCTGTTTCTCATCGTGCTCTTTATTATTATGCCCACCCATTCCTACATCCTCACTTCAGGACAGTTGCCATTTTACAAGCGCGGTTATTGTCTTTCTGCTGAGCCGCTGCTGCTCTTTTGTTCCGACCAAGAGAGGAAATGTCTCGATAAAAATTCTTTATTTCTCTTTTCAGGGGTCAAAGGTGAAGGGGGAGTTATCATGGTGCTTGATTGGATCACGAAACGGAATTTTTCTACTAACTTATTTCTGCTGTTTATCACGAAAGAACCAGTTGTCTGCATTGCAGATGTTGGAGAAATGCATGGAGGGGGGCGTAACATACAGGATGAAAGGAGGAAGGTCAATTTTTACACTGGCCGCAACTAAACTCATCACTCATCACTGTAGAGGAGCTCACGGTGTGCCTAAATCAACACGATTATCCATCTGAGCATTTTTTTTATGATGTTGATGGCATAAAGAAAGGGCCTCTCCTAATCAATCTCTTGTCTCTCCACCGGAGTGCATTTACTGTAAATTGATGTCATATGCAGACTGCCTGGATGCAGTACCACCCATGGGATTGGCCTGAGAAGTCCTCATTTCAGATTTTCAATCTTGGTTTGAGAAAATGCCAAACAATCTGTGATGTCTTTCAAAATACTTTCATCAGAGTTTTGGCATGCTCCTCGCTTGTAAAAATGAAAACCCTGCCTGAGTACATCAGAAGCTAGTCCCAAAGAATCAGGCTCACAAAACTCTGGTCCATTTGGTCCGTCTCTTCTCCCTGTCTGCCGACATTTGGGGTGAAACGTTCGGAAACTTCAGTAGCAATGCCTGTAACCAGCAAGACGGTGCAACACAATTAATTTTTTTCATGTTTGGTAGCACTCGGGCATAATTAATGATCTTCAAAGAGATAAAAAGGACAAATATAATAGTAATAAAATAATAAATAAATTCCCCTATCAGTCCCTCGAGGGGAAATTTGGATTTCTCTGCATTTTAATCCATCCTATTGTATAGGAGCAGTGAGCCGCTACCATATGGCACTCAGGGAGCAGTTAGGGGATCAGCGTCTAATACTAATGATAATAATCATAATAATAATGAGTTTATTAATATAGTCCTCAGAAATCACAAAGTGCTTTAGATCAAATCATTAGAAATAAGAGGAAAAGATAATATAAATGGAATGCAAATGAAACACGACACAACGTGGCATAACTTTAATTTCTATAGCCCCTTTTAAAAGACCCAGTGACGCTTTACAGAGGTTGGGTAAAAAAACAACAACCACATCCTGAAGACAATACAAAACACTACTAAACAGTGTGGGGGGGGAAACTAATAATATCTAAAAATGGACCTCTCATGGTACAACTCATCAGTTCCTCCCTGGTCCTCGTTCACTTAATGCAATTCATTCAAGTTTATGCTGGAGAGTCCCCACAAGTCTTCTAATGTTTATCCATGTGTCATTGACTCATTGTGGATGTTTGGCTGTGGAGATGGATTACTTTATGTTAATCAGTCCTGGGTTACTCTCCGCAGTCTTCTCACACCCCATCCTCACAGAGCGTATCAGCCCTTTTTTGTTTTTACTCCCCTCTTATTTGTAGGATTGCAGAATGGATTGAACATCATCAAGCCATTTTCAACTGTGCCATCAGAAGAAGAAGAAAGGCACCACAAGACGATATTCACGTGGCAATTTTCCTGCAGTGTACTCAGCGTTTTGAACAGTGGCAGTTTCTCTCCTGCATTCTTCCCCGTTTCTCTTTTCTTTAGCCTTTTCCTCCATTTCACCCTCTCAGTCCTTATTTTCAGGGCGTTTTATTTGCACATGTTATAAAGAAACCACGTGAGACTGGGGAAAAAGGCCCATGGCATCCCGAAAGTGAATGAAGGGGTTAAAAAAAAGAAAGATGACTGAAGGCGACGGGGATGACCGGCGCCTTTAACGGAGAGCAACGCAGAGTGAATGCAGGAGGAAGTGCAGATGAGTGAGATTGTGTGGCTGTCTTGACTGTCTGCATCTCCTCTCTCTGATGGATCTCTCTCTGCTCTGTGGTTTTCCCAGAATGCTGAGGTGTCCGTCTTCGAGGTCAACATCCGTTTTATTGGAGGACTGCTAGCTGCCTACTACCTCTCAGGACAAGAGGTAACTACTCATCTGTGTGCAGCTGCTCATGTGTGCATGTGTGTGCGAGGGCACACGAGTCAGTGAACAAAGGACAAGTATGTGTGTTACATGGACTTGGGTGTGGATTCAGAAATCTATTTGCGCAACATGCAAGCACTACGTGAGTGTGTGTGAGTGTGTGTGTGAGAGAGCACATGTGTATTTGTATGCATTTTCACCATATACTGCATTATTTTGTGTTGCTGGTATGCTGCTTGTATCTTTGTAGGGAGCCCCTCTGTATTTGTGAGCATGTGTGATGCCTCATTTACTTCACATGAAGCTATCTGTAAAGTGTGTGTTTACTGGGAGGTCTCTCTCTCTCTCTCTCTCTGTGTGTGTGTGTGTGTGTGTGTGTATATGTACGCACTGGGAGTCAGGTGGGAGCAGAGAGGGGAAGTGAGGGCAGAAAGAAAAATGAGGTCAGATTAAGAAGGCGGAGAGAGTGATGGAAAAATAACCAGGAAGAGGTGGGAGGAATGAGAGCCATGCTCCATCTTTCATTGCCTGAACAGGGGAAGGGAACAAGGCAGGGAGAGGAAGGGTCTCCTAGTCAGTCTTCTGTGACGTGAATCTCCTCTTCAGTGTCTATCTCCTTGGACACACACGCACACGCACACTTGTACATTTATCTTTGTAATTGCCACACGTTGACTACATTCACTCCCAAATCCTCAACCACCAGAAGTACATGCCTGACCTTTGACCCGTACCCTAACCTAAATCTAATTCTAACCAAGTCTCAACCCTTAAAAAAACACCTTAAAGAACTGAGGACTGGCCAAAATGTCCTCACGTTGCAAAGATGTCATCATTCTGATGATTATAAACTCAAATAGCTTCTCACATTAAAAGTGAATACACCACACACACACACACACACACACACTGGTGAGAATAGATAACACACACACACAGTCACCAACACAACACGTATATCAATCTCCACTTCCACCTGCTTCCATCCCTCCATTACTCCCCTGAGAGAGCCTCTTTTCATTCCTCCTTTCTTCTCGTCTCTTTGGTTCCCTGTCCTCCCCTCTGGTCCCATTATCAGCATCCTGGTGCAATTTACCTCCAGTCATGAATTCTCTCTCTCCTGCTTTCATGCCCTGCCAAGCAGTATTCCATGTGTAATGTGAGCAGATAGGTGCTCTGTGAAACACCGCCATCGGGTGTGCACAAGTGTGCGTTTGTCGGGTCGGCCGGGATACTTGTGTGTGTATTCTTTTCTCTGTCCTGCATCCTCAGACATTTTAATTTCAAGTCCACTTTTTGGAGGTGCTTTGACCTCAACCCCTGCACTCCCTTAGGACTTAGGAATCCGAATGGCTTTGATTTGATGTGCATGGGGAACTTGATGACATCATCTGGTGCTGTTGTGGTGGGAGAGCAGTCACACACTGCACAGGACAGGCACATTAATTCATGGAGAGAAAATGCTATTTGTTGCCTATGGTATCCATAATGAAGTGATTATGAAGCCTGTTGAGCCCTGTTGTTCCATCCATCCCTCATCAACCACTCATCTGAAGTCGGGTCGCAGGGAATTGGACCCTATCTTTGTTCTCATTGGGTGAAAGGCAGAGAAAACTTCCTAGATAGGTCACCAGTCCATCACAGGGCAGAACAGTTAGGGGAACAGTGTCTTGCTCATGGACACTTTGGACACGCTTCTCTGCAGGTGCTGGGATTTAACCTGCGATCTATTAATCGCCAGACGACTGTTGTATCCAAAGACCTGTGCCGCCTGTTGGGGTCTATTGAATTATTTAACATTCGCTAAATAATTCTACAAGCCAAATCATGAGATAAAACATGGCAAGTTGATCTATATGTGTGAAAACTGACTGTGTTTCCCCACAGCTGGGGTTTATTGTACTGAAGCAAAAAACAAAAACAAAAAAACAACTGTGATTGAAAAGAAAATTGAAATCCTCAAAGCAGCCATGGACTAGGGGCCATCTTGGCTCAGTGGTTAGAGCACCCACTTCAAGAACTGACAAGCCTGAGGCAGCAGGTTTACATCTACTCTGGGGCATCAGGAAGCTACGAAAGCTATCAGGCAGTACTAAAATGTAGGTTCTCTAATTTATTCTCTCTATGTGAAAAAATGTCTATAT
>OMLC01037405.1:0-13128 GCA_900302585.1 Regalecus glesne
ATGGCTAATAGATTGATTCAGGAACAGACTGTGGCAAACAGGTAAGCATTCACTAGCACATCAATTATTTGTCTGAAACACGGTGACATACAAAGACAGAGAAGTGGTTTACAGCAGATAAAAATGAATTTGAAGCTGTTTTTTTCTTTCAATCTAGAAGAACCTTCACCATGTCAGTGAGATTGACTTTAGCTGCGATCATTAAAATCACAAGGCAATGTGACCGACAATGTACTCAAACGGCTGAATCACTGGCTGTTGTGAAAAACTGACAAAAGCGAGTGTTCACAATGCTCAGCCTTTGTTTTCTGTACCCGTTCTCCCTAACTTGGAACTTAAAATGAGGGGGAAAAAAGAGCCTTTTGCATCACTGTCAAAAAAACATATGCGGGCTCCAACACTTGAAGACAACCCATCAAAAGTACTTATTTTGGTGCCATGCATTTCGCTAATTGAAAGTGACATAATAGGGACGTGCTCACGAGTTAACAAAAGCCGTGTGGGTGCACAGCGAGGAAGAACACACGAAGACTTGATGATCCGTGTGGATCATCAGAGATTGACTGATGCATTTCCAAAGGC
Organism: Regalecus glesne; assembly: GCA_900302585.1. Lineage (NCBI taxonomy): Eukaryota > Metazoa > Chordata > Actinopteri > Lampriformes > Regalecidae > Regalecus > Regalecus glesne. The sequence continues at coordinate 583 of OMLC01037405.1, forward strand.
AACTCGCTTGTCATTAAAATAATTTGTGACAGAACATTTTGACAAGGCCTCACAAATGCAGGTCTTCAGGAAGAGAGGTGGAAAGAGGACTGTTTCTCATATGCCTGACTCTTTTTTTATTATGTGCTGTCTTTTATTGAGCTGCAAAGTCTGATCAGGTCTCTTTAACACTGGTTAAGCCTCACGTTAAAGTGACTAACTTCATATGATTAGCTGCTGGCAGTAGTGACTATCATGATTGTCCGATAACTACGCACCCTGTGACAGTGGTAATGCTACGCTGCTGCCTTTCAGCACGGTGAAAGGCACTCCTCTTTGAGGAACCGTTCCATTGCTCACTGGATTCAATTAGGTGTTGTCACGTTTACACTTGAGTAGGCTTGATGTGGACTGTGTGTATCAGACATTACTGCAAATCGTCCCCGGTTTTCATGAAGAAACCCAATGATTGTCTTCATGCAAATGATCATCATCTGTCTTTGAACCAACTGCATGGAAACAAACAGCCCATTTATGAGTTTGGAGGGGTTTTACTGGCCACTCAGTACACAATGAGCCCACGTAAGTTGTGCTTGATTCTTTAATTACATAAATCAGTGCACAAATGTGCCTCATGCACGATGCATAGCATAGCTGAGAGTAGATTGGTCTGCAGAGCTTCACTATCAGGACATGTGGGGCATAGCTCAGGAGATCAGGTGGTCATCTAGTAATCGGAGGATTGGTGGTTCGATCCCCGGCCCCTGCCGAAAGCATGTCAAAGTGTCTTTGCACAAGATACTGAACCACTGATTGCTCCCTGAGCACTAAAGCTGCTCACTGCACCTATACCAATAGATGGGTTAAATGCAGAGAACAAATGTATGTGTGTACTATGATGAATGAATAAAGATTCATCTCCTGGGAATATAGATATAAAACTGATTTATGCTTTATGAAATATTTTTTCTTCTTCTTTCAGCTTGCTCCATTTCTCAGAGGTTGCCACAGGAGTTTCTCGTCAATCTTGTGAAATAACCTTGCTAAAAAAGAGTCAACACATCTACGTGTCACTAGTGACTCATCAATCATCACTGTTTTGAATTCCAATACAAAAAATTACCATTATGACTAATTAGTATATGATTTTAGTCATGTAGAAATAAAATTCTGACTGACACCATGATTGTGGCCAAAACTGTGACCAAACATAGATCCATGTTACATACAAAGAATGTCGCTGTAATCAACAAAGGTCTGTTTTTACATGTCGAGATTAGTCCCCGGATTCTGGGGATGGACGCTGACCTAGATGGAGAGTGTGGGATTAAGGCCAGATGCCTTTCCTGACATCCTGTGGTGGAATCAAACCCACAATGCCTGGGTTGTCATTTCCTGATACACACTCTACCACTGAGCCACTGCATCCCCCTTGTCATTGCAATCATTAGAGATGACTAACTGACTATGACTCAAAAGGGAGTTTAGATGCTGTGTAGCATCTGACGGAAATTAGTCAAAATGTTCCAGCAGGTCTCCGAATCTGCACTTCTTGCTAATCAAAAAGCAGTTGATGAATGCAAAAATCACAGAAAGGGTATAAACCGCATCATCTTTGAATTTTCTGAGGGGTCTGTGCTACACGTTACAGTAAGATCCCACAGTGTGGACACTGACTTAAATGGAGTATGGGAGATTACAGCTACATGCCTATCCTGACAGCCTGCAGTAGATTTGAACCTGCTGCCTCTTGCTCATCAGTTCCTGAAGTGCACACTCTACCACTATATTCTCCCCCATTATCCTTGAATTTTCTAAACACCAAACATTACTTAAATTCATGAATAAAAAGGGCACCTTTGAAAATGTAGCAGCTACACTTCTTGTTCTTGATAAAATATTCACGCAAAAGTGTTTTTCTCTGAACTGATTCTTTAATCTAATAGCAGCATTGACTTTCTGCTCTTGTAGGGGATATCTGATGTGTGCAGGCCTATCTGGATGAATGAGTAAGTTGTCTCTACAGGGTACATCAGCAATCATTCAGTATTCATTAGATAACATCAAGTAGTCAAAATTCAGCCGCATTTACATTTTAAAAGATTTCTGTTATTAAATGTGGAACCACAGAGGCATGTCATATATTTTTTTATGAAATTCTTTGATAATCAAGCAATCTGATTGGCTGAGACCTATGTGTTGTTTACTAAGACACCAAGGGAGCTGTGTCACTTCATCTGTATTGTTCCTCTTCTCATGGCCGATTCCATCAACATCTGATTTCAGCATCTGTCTACAAACATCCTTGTCAACTATTGATATGATTCAAAATACCATTAAATATCCGCACTCATCCACCGCACACGATAGATGCCATCACTTAAGCGAGCAAGTTTATCTGATGCTGATGCTAATACACATCCTGCTGTACAGGCCCTCCTCTTAAAAAAATACATTTAAAAAACAGATTCCCCTCTCAGTCCCACAATTTGGAATTCTCTGCATTTTAACCCATCCATTACATCACATTTCAGGCATTTAGCAGACGCTCTTATCCAGAGCGACATACATCAAGTGAGCAGTTAGGGGTTCAGTGTCTTGCTCAAGGACACCTCGACATGCTGTATGCAGGACCAGGGATCGAACCTGTTACTCTCCGATTGCCAGACAACCGCTCTACCCACTGAGCTATGCCCCCCCCCTACAAGACAACCTGCAATACCTTGTTGATTATTTTTAAAGCACTGCGTTATCTTGCCCCCAGTTATATTTCTGGTCCTCTCACTCCTCATTCCACTTCCTGACCACTCTGATCCTCAGACTTAAGTCTTTTATCCATTCCCCACTCTAACTGCAAAACAAAGGGTGACTGTGTCTTTGCAGTTTAAACCCACAATCTCTGGGATAATCTTCTCCAATCCATTAGATTTGTGGAATCTTTGGACTGTTTTAAGTGGCTTGTGAAAATCCATGTATATAGGTAAGCCTTGCCATAGACCTTTTGTGGTTGGTTTTAAACTTGGCATGTTTGTGGCTCAAGTTTAATTTTCATTTTATACTTTCTATTTACTTTTCTTTTTCATGTTTCTATATAAAGCACTTTGTAACTGTGTGTTCTTCAAAGTGCTATATAAATGAACTTTTGCTTAGTAACTTACTTGAACTACACGATGATCCTCGGGGTTAACATATACCTATAAATATAAATCTATGCCCACAGCTGGTGTTATTTTATTCATGTCTACTGTTTATTTTATTCATGTTGCTTATTGTAGTGTTACGTAATGTTCATTTATATATATTTCTAACTAAAGCCAGTTATTATGCTAATGACATATACTGTGCACATCCTCATTCTTGAAAGAGTGGCCTTTCAAGGATGAGGATTGGTTTCAGCCGTTATGCCACTGTATTGTTTATAAGGGTGGGATACCTGTTGTCAGTTGAGACTGAAGAGGTCATTTAGATGAGTGATGAAACATCTCTCCCAATAAATGTTGTGTCAGGATGAAATGATTCAACTTTCTGTGATTTCTTTACCTGGATTATTGAGCATCCATAAAGAAAGTGTATTAGCATATTGAAGAGCTGAAAGGAAAGCTGGCACACACTATAACATGAACATGTCCTCTCATCCTCCTTAAAGTCACAATAGAAGTGGACTTCAGAAAGCTGCTAGCGACAGACTGACCACAAAATGATTTATTTCTCTGACTGAAGAGAAAATTAGCTCCACCCTGAGAAAAAAAAACATCAGGACCTTTAACCATGTGTCAAGGAGGAAAGAATCTATAGGTGATAAAACAACGAGATGGGGGAAACAAGGAAGAGAGCAAATGAAAAGAAAGGGACAAACAGTATGTTAGAAATCATGTTTTCCATCTTTTCTAACAGGAGGTTTAGTTGATATAAAGTTACCCAGCTGTTTTTATGTTGTGAAGATGTGATAACAATGCTCCTCATGGTAGTCAGTGTAATTAAACCATTTCAGATAATCGATCTGATTCTACTGACAAATCAAATCAGTTGCCACTCTGATTCAATTGGACAGTGGGTTGGCTGGGCTGTAAGCCAGTCTGTTTTCAAATAGTTACCGATGTTTGTGGACTGTTGCTGCCACAACAAACTGGAGTTGAACACGCTCAAAACTGTGGAGATAAAGATAGACTTCAGGAGGAGTCCCCTGAACACCGCCTCCCACCTAGATACTCAACAAAAGCTCAGTTTCTGCAGTGGAAAACTAAAGACTCTAAAACCTACATGGCCAATAAACTGATTCTGAAGTTACTGAACTAGCTAGCTATCAATAAAGAGTCCTGTGAACCAAAGACCCCTCCCCATGAACCTCCGGAGAATTAGCCATGCTCAAAGAAGCAGCACGAAAGACATTTACAACAAATCAAATGCTACGTCTGAAGTTCAAAGAGATGACACTCCTAACATTAACGCTGCACAATAAAACTTGTCTGACAGAATCATTGGAGCGCACCTTTCAAAGGAAAAGTTATATTACGAGAGCGTAAAGGACTTACACAACACAGGGAAGCGAACAGAATAGAAGCATTAAAAGATAATGGTGATGGGGTTTTATGAGCGCCAGTAGCAGACAATGATTCCTAACAGGGCGTGGAAATGTCAAAAGTCAACGCATCACCAGTATGTTAATGATCTGGAGAAAGGGTCAGATTCAGGGGGAGCAGGAGCCCTGTACATCCCATATAGTTCACAATGTCTTTCCTGCTCTTACAGAGAGGTAAAACCAAACTAGATATGTAAGCTGGGACTTTTCCAGGCCAAGGCTCTTACTTTAATGCGGCACCATAATTTGACACCATACTCTACGCTGACAAGTCATGGTCCCTTGTTTTATAGACAGGTTTCCCTATAAGGTGCTGTTATGGGCAATACATAAACTGTATATGTTATTTATATTCAATTAAAATTCAATTTAAAACTCACTAAAATGGATCTCCTAGTGTGACAGTGATGGAAGACCCCGCTTTGTATGTATTGCTGTGTCACAAACTCTTTAGATTTCAAGGACTGCTTTGTCAAATTAATGTTTGTCTTTTATGATTAAACATTGCTTATGTCTTTCTCGAAGGATCTATCCAGACCACATCTAATATTCCACTAAGAGTAAGTTATTAATACTTTTGTATTTGGAGGCTGATGTAGCTCAGTGATAGAGCACGTGCTTCAGGAACTTACGAGGCAGAGGCTGCGGGTTTAAATCCACCAAGGGATGTCAGGAAGGGTATCCAGCCTTAATCCCCCAAGCTCCATCCAAGTCTGTGTCCACCCCCACAATGTAGCGACTAATCGCGACGTGTAAAACAGCCTTCTCCTACACACATACAAGGACATTTGTCTTCTGCATTTAATCCATCCTATTGTATAGAAACAGTGAGGAGCTGCAGTGCCAGGGACTAACTCCAGCTCTTTTTCCTATTGCCTTACTCAGAGGCATAGGCAGGAGTATTAACCCCGACATTCATGTCTTTGATGGTGGAAGGAAACCTGGAGGAAACCGTACGGACATGGGAGAACATGCGAAAAGACACAAAGAAAAGACCTGGGATGGCCTGGGATTCAAACCTAGTACGTTCTTGCTGTGAGGCAACAGTGCTAGCCGTTGGGCCACCATGCTGCTTAGTGCTAGAACCCTAGTAGTAGCAGTATTTGTTTTCTATCCTTGGTGTGGTACTTGATGCCGATGTGGCCATGCTTCAGTTTGACAAACAATCAATATTGTTTTAGAACAGTGTCACCATGTGTTCTGATGAAGTCTGCAATACAATAAACACCTGCATTCGCTTTGAGCACAGGATGCCGTTTTCATAAGGGTGCAGACTATTTACCAGTGAGCTGACGGCACACAGGGCACCACAGCTGCTGCACCTTGTTTGTAGTTGGATAAAACAAGTGAATAAGTTGCATCACTCTTATTTCTCTTCTGCCTCCTGTATCAAACTACATCAAGACTTAGAAATATTGCCAGTCCAGCAGCTTCACCACATCATTGCATTTTAAAATGGATGAAATAATGAGAGAAGTTGCAGATCACAGCTATAACATGAAGTACAAAGGTGTGGAAATAGCCATGCTAGCCATGCATTTCTTTATCATCACGTTTTGCTACAGTATACTTGGCTGATTAGACTTTTATCCTTGACTACAACCTATTTTGCCATCTTAAAAGCAAACCTTCATGAAAACCTTGGAATATTTCTACATGATGAGACCAGTCTGGTCTGGAGTCAGAGCCCCTACAACAACAACCAACCAGTCATGACACCGTATATGATATACTGGAACATACATTAATTATTCAGCATCGGTATTATAGGACAACAACAATGGGAAGCCCTGAGGAGCATTTGGGAGTTTAGCTGAGAAAAAGTATAACCCTGGAGCAACACGAGCTTCAAAACACATAAATTGGAGTGGGGTCTATGAATAAAGCACTGATGCTGCATTATGAATGGAAATCTATTTTCTAATAGCGCTTGCATTTCACATTGGAATACTACAGTATTTACTTGGTACTGTGCATCATTGCCTTTTGGCTATTTCACTTTTCTGTTTGTCTTTATGCATCTGCATAATTGATTGCTTATCTTACTCTACATTCTAAATGTGCAGCACACAAAGTGATTGGAATATCCTCCTCAAATCTTTAACAGCTATAATGTAAAAAGGAGAAGGGATGGTTGGTGATGCCTGTTTCTGTGTAAAGCCACTGATGCTCAGGGAGAGTGAAGCAAGGCCGCTCTCACTCCCTTTCCACTAATGAATATGGATTTTAATTATTTTTTTCAATTTCAGTTTTGGGTTATTATTTCTCTTTGTAATTACCCATATACACCCTGCTGCTCTGTTTAAACTCCCGCCTCGACATGGAAATACATTCACTATTTTTATTCATGTATGTACGCTTTAATTTAGCCGCTTTCTGTTTTTTCCTTGACTGAAAAATGATTGCGGGGGCAGAAGGGGTCTTTAAGGGGCTTTGATCATCCAGTGATGGCAGTTTTCTGGTGTTCTGCTAGGAAAGAGAGGAGCAGCCGCGAGCTGCACATCGCTTTTGTACAGATCTGGGCTATGAGTCATATCCACTTAGATAGGAGTCAACACCAAAACAAGTTGCCTCTCCAGGTGGCAGCTGGGATGAAAGAAATTATTAAGTATGTGTGATGCTATGAGTACTCTGTAGGAACCTGCCTTCCCAGACGCGTTCTCTCTCACCGCCTTCAAGGGCTTGTTTGCTCCTTGAGGGCATAATTCACACCAGACAGTAGTGCTGCGCCCTCACAGGGTATCAATGGAAGCTGGAAAATCTGCTGTGATGACCCCTGAGAAACAGGGAACAAGCTAAAAGAAGGGGAAGAAGATGTAATGGTAGGCTATCTTGGAAAAGGCCTCAAAATATAACGCATGGGACTCAGATCTCATGTGGTTGGACTGCTCAGAATACCAAGAAGCAGTCAGGGCATAACCACGATAAACCCTACAGCTTCAGAAGACACAGTGGGATCGAACCCATAACGCCTGGCTTGTGTTTTGACTGACACAGGAACTCTCTACAGCCAATGTTCTATAAATAAGCACATGCAAAATGATCCTAGAAGAATATCTTCCGTGCTTCCATCATAGCTTAGATCTAATCAAAGAGCCATGATATTAAAGTCAAGATGGAAAATCCCGAGGTTAATAAGATTTTTGACTGTGCCGCCTCACTCACGAAGAAAATGACAAGTGTCACAAAGTGAAATTTACAACGAGCCTCTCAACTAATAGGGGATGAAAAGCACCGTGTTGGAGGCTGTTAACCGAAGGAATTACAAGACCGGTTAAAACACAGATTGCCTCTAGAGGCCATGTTTAGAGCAGCCAAGAGCAGATCCAAATATCAATGGGTAAAAGGCTAACACGGGAGTATAGTCTCACTAAGAGGTCACCCAATGAGTTAATCTCTGCTTTCAACCTTTACCATGCTGTACAATCCTGCAACATTTTGCAGAAAGGCTGTTTGTGCTTTCCTTGGGTGAGTATTTCATGGCCCATGTGGGTATTGAATTTAATGCATCCATCTTCTCTGTGAAAGCAACACATAACCAGGAGATGAATTCAAACCCTGAGCAAAGATATCCCTCACTAAGCATACCAACAGCTCCACAAACCGACTCTATGATATGAACAGAAATAAAGGGATTTGCATTAAGCTTATGTGAAAGAAGTGAAACTCTCTTTGAAATATGAGAAAGAGAGAAGAGACGGAGTGAAGAGGAATCTCTCCACCTTCATTTGGCTGGCCGTTATATGTACAACTCGCCAGCTGATGTCAGTAACTCAAATAGCCTTTTCTAAGATGCATATGTACAAAGGTTAAAATGCAATTTGTGGCAACAGCCATGGACACAACTCCATGAATATTGGGATGACATCTAGCACTTTAGCTGTGCTCCCATCCACAGGGTGAGTGGTTGTGTCAGCAAGAGCATCCAATATCAATTTTGTGGATTGACAAGAATATACCGGATCAGACAAGTCACCATGTGAGATCTATCTGGGCTAACAATGACCACTATTGCTGCTGTGTCCTTACGGGGTACCAATGGAAGCCGTAAAATCTGCTGTGGGGATTCCTGATGGATGGGGAACCAGCCGTAAGAAGATTCGCACAAGTAACAATAACAATGATTCCCTTATCAGTCCCGCAAAGGGAAATTTGGATTTCGCTGCATTTTTAACCCAGCCTATTGTATAGGAGCAGTGAGCTGCCAACATGGAGCAGTTAGGGGTTCAGTGTCTTGCTCAAAGACACCTCGACATGCTGTATGCAGGACCGTGGATCGATCCTGTAACCTTCTGATTGCCAGACGACCGCTCTACCCACTGAGCTGTCACCCCCAACGTACTGGGGAGAAGTTAAGGGTTCAGTGTCTTGCTCAAGGACACCTGGAGATGCTTTCAGGAGGATTGAACCTGCAACCTTCCGATCACCAGACAACCACTCTACCCACTGAGCTATGAGTTTACTCACAACGTGAGTAAACAAAAGTTTGAGTCAAAACTCCAGCCCGCGCCTTCAAGCGATGCCACATATTGGCTGACACTTCATTTTGACATAAGGTTCCCTTTGACTTCAATGCTAGTGGGGAATTGGCTATAGATCTTCCTCAGGAGAGCCTGCTGGTTAAATACTGAGAGTAGTGAACCAGCCTCTGCAGAATTTTGCTTTTTTTCTTGTGCCAATTCAATAGTGACTGAAATGGGAAAAGAAATAAATGTAAAATCATAATGATGTCACAAACCAGGGCTTGTTGTCATTAGTTGGGGCAATGCACACAATCTAACAAAGTGGCACAGTTTGATTGACACCATTTTCTCCTTCCTTTTTGAGAGGATCACAATTTCCTTTCCACACTGGCTGACGCATTTGATTCAGACACTTCTTTCTAAATGCATCACCCCTCTGCAAAATGGAGGAGAGAAATGAAACATCTCTGATGACTCATTCATTCCTGATGTTAAATCCATCCATACCATCTCAAATTCAGGGGCTAAAATGTAGGAAAATTTAGCAACAAGGATAAGATTTTCAGTAAATGCAGGAACTAAAAGTACATCTGATACATTTAAAACAAGGAGATTAAGATGTCTCACCACAACTATGAAGCTGTAGCCACACTTAAACATTCCAGTGAATGTTCATCCTGCATACTAGTCAGTTAGGCAGCAGATCAGTCAAGCTGTGTACTAGTTAGTGGTGAGCCCAACAAGAAAAGGCAAAAAAAATAATACATCCATCAATCCTTTTTCAAACGCTTATCCGAAGTTGGGTTAAATAGTCATGCTGGAGTCTATCCCAGCACTCATTGGGCAAAAGGTGGGGAAACATCCTCAACAGGTTGCTATTCTATCACAGGGCTCGCACAGTTAAGGGTTGAGTGTCTTGCTCAAGAACACATTGACACGCTTTCCGAAGGAATCGGGAATCAAACCACCAACCTTCCAATTACTTAGAGGTGGCATAGTTTAGGAGATAGGATGGTCATGTAGTAGCCGGAAGATTGGTGGTAAAAGACTGCCCTATCTCCTGAGTAATATTGCCCCGAATATCCAACATCCCTTAACATATCCTGTGGACTATGAGGTCGCCAGAGTGTCAAAATCTATTGCTTCTCTTGCATACACAGAAATACTTTCTTTAGAGAATACGGCTCTAGAAAAAAGCATTTATCATAAAAGCTGATTAGATTAAAGAAATTGTTGAGTATATGTGATACAGTGAATTAAAGAAATTAACTTGCCTTCCAAGATTCCTTTTCTGTCTTTCTTTGTGTCTTAAACAGATGTGTTCATTCACTCCCCAAAAGCATCATTTACACCAGACAGTAGTCGTTGAGTATCTTGGAAAAGGCCCCACAAAAATAATAAATTTGGCTCATATCTCATTGTGTTGGCCTGCCCAGAATGCCAAGATGAAGTCAGTGCAAAAGGAACCTTCAAATTCAGAGAATGCCCCAGCAAAATAAGCACATGCAAAATATCTCCGGTGTTTCCCGTCAATACTTAGATGTAATCAAAGAGCCCTGATATTAAAGTCAAGAGGGAATATTAAGAGGTTAATAAAATGTCCGTCCGTGCCACCACACTGAGAAAATTACAAATGTCGCAAAGTGAAATTAAATATGAGCTTTTCAACTGATTGGGGAATTAAATGAACTGTGTTGGAGCATGTTAACCAAAGGAATTACAAGAAAGGTTAAAACACGCCTTGGCTCTGGGGGCCATGTTTGGAGCAGCCAACAACAGGTCGCAATATAAAATGTACGGACACCCTTCTAATTTTGTTTAATAATTAATGTACTCACATTGTTGACATTGTATCCTTCCAATATCCACCATGTGTCCACCATGGGCAGTTTGTGTGTTCTGCCCATGTCTGTGTGGGTTTCCTCTGGATGCTCCGGTTTCCTCCCACCTTCAAAAAGACATGTATGAAAGCATCAATACTCCTGCCTGTGCCCCTGAGCAAAAGAATTGGAGAAAGAAGTGGAGTTGGTCCCTGGATGCTACAGCTGCTCACTGCTCCTACGCAATAGGATGGGTTATATGCAGAAAACAAATTTTGTTGTATGTACAATGACAAATGAATAAAGCCTCTTCTTTTTTCTTCTTTTTCTTCTTCTTCTTCTTCTTCTTCTTCTTCTTCTTCTTCTTCAATGAATCAGTTATCTGCATTTAACCTATACAAACAAGGGGAAAATATGCAAACTACACACAGAAAGGATCTTGGACAGTATTCAAATCCAGGACCTTCTTGTTGTGAGGCAGCCGTGCTAACCACTGAACCACCATGCTGCCCATTCCTTCATTTACAGGCAGATGAGTGGGTCACTTGCAAACTCTTCATTTCATTGACAGATTTGCTTGTTATTCAGTCTTGCCCCATTTTACTACTCGTGTCTGCAGCCCAGCCATTTCCCTTCATGAAAAGCCACCATCCCATTCTTTCTTCACCGGTTCTGCTTTGCCTCAGAATACAGATACAGAATGTGTCATCTACAGTGAAATCTTCATCAAAATACACTGCCTCATATTAAAATGCATAATTCATTGGGAGAAGTTTTTGGAGACAGATGAGTGGGACGTAAGGTTGAGTATCTGTGTGGTCGGTTTGGAAGTTGGTGTGAAAAGCCCAGGGTTGTTTCTGATTGTTAGTATAAGCCTTCCTCAGCCCATGCTCTGTTAAATTCCTCTAAGATTGCCATCACAAACACACAAACACCAGAACTCATCCTATACTACACTGTGCAGTCACTCAGGGAAAACACTCTGTACCTTTACTTTCAGCACCATTTTATGTTTCTGCTTCATTAGAGATGTCTTGTTTACCTTATTTTCTAAATCTGAAATTGGTTATAATATGAAAAGGAACAACAGGCAATGTCTGAAAAGACACAACTCTCCAAAAGTGTTAACCAACATGTCTAATAATGATTGATATAGGATGGAGGATCTAAAACCATCCTTTCTTTCAAGTTTTTTTCTTTTTCTTGCTGGTTTTGGTTGGTTGCTTGGAATTTAACTGTCAGTGGGCATAAAACAAGGTAAAGTAACACAGACTATGCCATCTGTATTCAATAAGGCTGCCTACTACTAGTTCCATCCATCTAGCCATCCATCCATCGCCAACCTATTTGAAGTTGAATCATGGCGTGATACTGGAGCCTATCTTGGCACTCATTGGGCAAAGGGCAGGGAAACATCCTGGACAGGTCATCATTCTATCACAGGGGTTGAGCACTGAGGGGTTCAGTGTCTTGCTCAAGGACACTGAACCCCTCAGTGCTCAACCCCTGTTACTAGTCAACAATGTTAACAGAGTCGTTATATTTGTTTTTAAAAATTATACTTTGATATGTTCTTCATTTTGGTTTTGAAAGCATGTCGAAGTGTCTTTGAGCAAGACACTGAAACCTTAACTGCTTGGGACAACAGATGAAAATTAGCCTAGTGGCTAAATCTGGCATATATACATTTTACATTATATTAAAT
>OMLC01037406.1:0-10720 GCA_900302585.1 Regalecus glesne
GTATAATAGTAACAAAGTCCTAATCTCCCAACCACAACCACTATATCACCAGAGGTCTGTTTCCCAGCACTACAATAAAGTCTCACTGTAGCAGTATCCATTGACAACTTAACACCTTCTATTATGTCATGATTATTTTTTCTATTCCATGCCCCTTCAGCAGAAGGATAACTGTGTCAGGGAACAAGAGGAAGAGGAACCTGTTGGGTAGAGTGTTGCATGCCAGTCTTAGCTCCTCCTCAGATGGGGGACGTGACAAGGCCTGAGAGAAGCCATCATCTTCTGAGCTCTGGGACTGGTTAAGGGGGATGTAGTCCTTCCCATCCTGTGTAAAAATGCATCGAAGATTTTCAAGCAAAATCAGTCAGGGTGTCCTTTGAAAATACTCTTTACTAGAGTGACCAGAAGAAAACAGTCCAAATGTAGAAAAACCACTGAATAATATAACTACACTGTAATAGGGACGGGGGTCCGTTGGAGCAGGGAGGGGGTACATCAAGATGATTGTACAATTGAGTTCATGAGTTGTCTCATTTTCATCATCCTAAATGCCAATACAAAAGACCTTGAATAAAAAAATGTAGAAAAACCAGCAATACCTTGCAGAACAATACAGGAGAGATTTATAAAATAACGTCCACACTTCCTGGGTTACCCAATGCTAAAGAGTACTCCTGCCCACTATCGGCACATGACAGATCAGAATTACTATCATCATGACCAACGGCAAATAATGAGAGCAGTCTTCAGCTTGGTATCTGGTTAGTGGTTTGACTGAAAAGCGTAATGGAACTCACTGATGTCAGAGGTCCGTTTTCATGTGCCCCGATTAGTCCCCATGTTGTGGGGGTGGACACGGACTTAGATGGAGTTTGGGGGATTAAGGCTAACCCTAACCTTAGCCCGGGTTAAAACCCGCAGCCTCTGGTTCGTCAGTTCTATCCCTGAGCTACTGTGGTCCTATCAGTGATATGAGAGGGGGAGATATCTAATTAGAACATGCCAGAAGTTATTGGATTATATCATATTGTGATTGATTATTGAATGATAATCAACATTTATTATTTCATGATAAAATTGAGAAATTTTTACTTCTCTGTTTTGAGTCAAAATGCACGAAATTGATTCAAAATGTGGGAAATTGCCTTAAAATCTGTGATGTGGGACAAAGATTCAAGATGCTGTGCTGTAGCCTACAATGTAAAGGAGGACACCTGGTCCCCCTAGTCTCAAAACGAAGCAAAATAAATAAACCCAGGACATTTGTGAGTGTCAGGGCTCTTGTCTGACATCCCTTCTATGAGGAATCACCTTACCGGGAGGCTGTTGTCTTGTAGTAGGTCTCCCAGGATCTCCACCAGGGCAGGGAAGGTGGGTCTCTCCCTGGGCTCGCCCTGCCAGCAGGCCAGCATGATCCCATATCTACCAGCAAGGGGCAGCATAGGCATTCAGAAAAACGTGGGCTCCTTTCCTCTGATCACATGTGTTGTTAAATTAGTCTTATTTATGACATTCTAGCAACGCTTACAGTTTATTCCGAGTTACGGTTCTCAAGAGTAAATCGGGCACTTGGGACCAGTGGAGTTATAAATCTGTGCACACACAAGAATCACTTCTAAAGCAGAGAGGCTATTTTCATGGTGTCTGCAAGCATAGAGGCAGATAAAAGTGAAATGGTTTAAGTAAAGGCCACACACATTTCAGGGGAGGCAGTCTCTGGGGCTCTCATCCTGGTGCCCTCATTCAGCCTTTTACAGAAGTCTTCATCAATTTGTACCCCTGGATATGGAGAAGCGCCTGAAAGAAGCAGAAAGAAAGCCACTTTATTTCAACATTGTATTCTTACAATGAAAATTGTCTTCTGTATTTAACCCATCTTCTGTATAGGAAAAGTGAGCAACTACAGCTGCCGGGGAATAACTCCAGTTCTTTTTCCTGCTGCCTTACTGAGGGGCACAGGCAATAGTATTAACCCTAAGTATCTCTGGTGGTGGGAGGAAACCCACAGACATGGAGAGAACAAGCAAACTCCACACAGGAAGGACAAGGGATGACTTGGGGTTTGACCCAGGACCTTCTTACTGTGAGGCAACAGTACTAACCACTGCACCACCTAAGGTGGATAATATGAAGATATACAAATTGATCATCATCTAAATTGGCAGGGACAATCTTGTCAGGGTCAGGGAATAATAAATTAGCGCATAGGGTGACTCAGCTTTGCTTTTGACTTACTCTGCTTTCTAAAGTTACATACCACTAACAATTTTACATGTTACGATTAAGTACCATGTTGTGAGGATGGACACACACTTACATGGAGCTTGGGGGAATAAGGCCTGATCTGCTTCCTGACACCCTGTGGTGGAAACAAACCTGCAACATCTGGCTCGTCATCTCCCGAACCCCTTACTCTACCATTGAGCCACTACAGCCCCCTTAATTAACCCTTTACTAATAAAGAATGCTGGCTAAGAGCAAAGTCCCATTGCATCTCAGTATAGCAGTTGTAAGATAAAGCAGATTAACACAATCATGTCTGACAAGTAACTACTTGCAATGCACTGAAACAGTGGGGGTGCAGTGCCTTGCTTATAGGCACTGTGACAGTAAACGTAACTTCTCCCACCCAGAAATTCCTCCAGGAACTAGTCACCTTCTTCTCCAAAGCCCAGTACTATGATCTCAAGTGTACTATCAGCCCATTTGCTCTTAATCGTTACTAATACTTCTCAGACGCTCTTCTGTGAATTTACCCAGTGAGAATATTTCCCACAGGAGGACTCCAAAGGACCACACATCACTCTGGCTGGTGTAGACCTTATCAAAGATACTCTCCGGAGCCATCCACTTCAGAGGCAGGCGCGCCTGGGAGAGCAATACAGATCCAAGTAAATAGCGGAAGATAATCATACAGTGAAAACACAATCCTCCCTCCAAACTAAAGGAGCGTGCTGGGGAAATAGAGGACCTTTGATCTGAGCAGGAATCAATAGAAACCCTGAAGTGCATATCTCTTAGGAAGCAAGACTGCGGGCGGCCTTACGTTTCCTTTCCTGACATAGTCGGGGTCCTTGTAAATGTCTCTGGCCAGGCCAAAGTCGCAGATCTTCACGACGTTGTTCTCTGACAGGAGAATGTTCCGTGCCGCCAGGTCTCTGTGGATGCACTGTGGAGACACAGAGGACCCCACATTCATCATCGTTCCAGAGGACGTGTGTGCGAGTGCATACCTCTCTTTGGATTGTGCTGTTTTGGGATCACACAAATCTAATTGAGGCTTAATGGGGATAAAGGTTATTCATGTGTGTGGCTGAGTGACTGGATGTACGAGTATGTCCCTGTGTTGGCCACTTTGCATGTGTGGACTGGCTGGAGAATGTCTCAGCCTGGCAGGTCCTCTGTGTGGAGTCACTGTTGTAGATCCAGAAGAGTTCACAAGGCTGTCAGTTTACCAGTCCTCCCCCGAGATCAACAATCGGGTCAAAGGTCAAAGAAGCAGTTAAGTCAGTCTGAGAGCCTGCTTAGCTTGGATCAGGCCCACTAATCACTCATTTTCTTTCTTATCCGTGATTGTTTGGGTTGATATTCCAAACAACCACTGTGTGTTCGTTATGCTTTAATTTGAATATTAGGTTTATTTTGGATAGAGGTTATGAGTGTGTGTGTGATAGTCAGATAGTCTATGTTAGTACCAAAGCTGAAAGCTAGGATTTCTCCCAATTGATAAATAGTTGTTTTATTAATCTGGATCAATTATCTGTCATCTGTGCCACCTACATAAATTGATATTTGTCTTCAGCATTCAATCCATCCAATTGTATAGGAGCAGTGAGCAGCTGCAGCGCCCAGGGACCAACTCCATTTCTTTTTTCCTATTGCCTTGTTCAACGGCACAGGTAGGAGTATTAACCCTAGCATGCATGTCTATTCGATGGTAGGAGGAAAATGGAGCACCCGGAGGAAACCCATACAGACATGGTGAGAACATCCAAACTCCACACAGAAAAGACCTGGGATGGCCCGGGCTTCGAACGTATAACCTTCTTTTTTCACACTGGTATGTATATGGAATCCATTGAAAGTGTTGTCAAGTTTATGGGATGGTGATGTATCTGCTGAGGGTAACATACTGGCGGTGGGCGGATATACCTTCCTTGATGCTAGGAACTCCATCCCACGAGCCACCTGGAAACTGTAGCAGATTAAATCTTCTATCGTCAAGGGAGTTTTCCATAAGTCCTCCGCTAGAGAGGAAAGAGAACACGAGTTCACAACTAGGCTTTCCCTTCATGAGCACAACCCTCACAAATCTCTAGACTCACTTTTCTCTATGGCGGATGTGTTTTTCTGATTGGTCGACTGATTCTGAGGGTTGCCGAGTGAGGTGGTGGATGGGGAAGGTGGGCGACGGCCTCTTTGGTCCACCTGACCGGCTTCGATCATGCGTCTCACCTGGCTCTGGGTCTTGGGAGAGCGGTCCTGAGTGGGGTCATTAGTTGATGATGTAATCATCTCCAAAGACATTGAATACCTCCCCCCGTCTTAAATCTTAATTGATTGATTGAGCCAATGCTGCTACTGCAACTAATATTACAGTAGTTATGGTAAATGAAATTGTTCTTACATAGCACTTTCCTAGTCTAATGACCATTCAAACCTATCCTCCTCCTCAGCATCAGCCTTGTTGTTAAAAGCAATAGCATACATATACATATATGGGCATATACATACATATATGGGCATATATATGCATATAAGGCATTAACAAAAGCAAAATAACAAAAGGAATCCAAGTAAGAGAAGAAAATCAAAGAAATATGTTACCTCTGGTTTCATCACAGCTCTCAGCTCAAACAGCGGAAAGACTCACACTATATATTGCATAATGGAGCGACTCAAAAGATCCGGCACCATGTTAGGTAACAGAAACATTGTCAGAGAAAGACGTCTACTGGATCTGCTATTGTACTTCTGATGCTAGGGCTCACAGGATGCAGATGAAAAGTTCCACATACCCTGTATGGTAGAAAGAACTCTCTCTTAGCTCGGAGGTAGTTGGACAAATTGCCATACTTGCAGTACTCCACAATCACCATCAATGGACCTGTAAGAAGGTTCACAGTGAATAAAAATCCAATGACAATGGACCCAGAAGTGAGCATTGGAACATCTCTGACTCTTACCTTTCCACATGACAGTGCACATCTGTGCACTCTATCTATAGCTATCTGTGTTCTATCATCTTGTACTATATTATAGAGCAGCGTGGCAGGGTTTTGCACCTTTCCAAGAAACTAACAAACATTATTATACATCATTGAACAGACATAAGTGCTTGCTCAACGGGGTACTTGTTGGGTCTCTGTAAATCATGGTTTCGCAAAGAGCTTGGTCTTTTACCTGCTCTATATGTAAAGTGTCATGAGATAACTTTTGTTGTGATTTGGCGCTATACAAATAAAATTGACTTGACTTGACTTGACATACAATAACGTTTGTCTTGTGAATTCAACCCATTCTATTGTATAGGAACAGTGAGCAGCTGCAGCACCCAGGGACCAACTCCAGTTCTGACCTGGGATTTGAACCCGGGACCTTCTTGCTGTGAGGCAATAGCACTAACCACTGGGCCCCTTTTCTGCTCTCTGGCCTTCTAGCTCAGGTTAGCAACAATGCTATCATGCTGCTTATGTATGTGTGTGTTTAGAATGAGAGATGTAGAATCACCTTGGTATTTAATTTCCTAAATGAGGTTTTCAGAAGTTCAAATTAATATCTTCTCTGAGATGCTAATTTCCTAACTAGGACACACAAACACACACTACACCAGAATGCCCCCCCCTGCACACTCACACAAACACAGAATAACTATAAGAAAACCTGAACACTCACCATTAGACTTGGTGCATGCGCCCAGCAGATTGACAACATTCAGATGGTTGCCAATGTGTATAAGGATCTTTAACTCAGACATCAATGCCTTGTGCTCACTAGCTGTGGCTCCCTCTGCAATAAATGTACACAAAAGAATGTCACTGTGTTCCTGGGGTGTCTGTGCGTAGTTGAATGTGAGCCATGAAGTAATAGTAAAGAGCTTTGACTGGCTGTTGCAGGTAAAACATCTCTATATGAAATACAGTCAATTTAAAATTTAAGGTATATACAAAGTTATAAAAACAGGAGGGGGTGGGGCAGCATAGCTCAGGAGGTAGGGCGGTCATCTAGTAATCAGAAGACAGGTGGTTCGGTCCTCGCCTCCTGCAGAAAGTGTCTTGAGTGTCCTTGAGCAAGACACTTGAACCGCTAACTGCTAGAGCCCTATGATAGAATGTTGACCTGTCCCGGATATTTCCCTGACTTTGGTCCTATGAGCTCTAAGAAAGGCTCCAGCATGACTCCACAACTTTGGATAAAGCGGTTGATGATGGATGAATGGATGGATGGGATAAGGCAGAGATGGGTGTTATTTAGAAGACAGTCAAATATGAAGGGGGATGTGTTTTCAGGTTACAATGGAGGATAGTCTGGCTTGACTTGCAGAGGTTAGACCCCCTCACGCACAACTTCACACTTAATCTCACCCTTCAGCATCTTGACAGCCACTGTGTCCAGGCTGTTGTTCTTGCTGATGCCAAAAATCGATGCCTCAATCACCTTCCCAAATGCACCATGGCCCAGGACCTTCCCTGCATAGAGAAAAAAAACACAGGGGATATCTCAATCCCAATGATCTCTCAGTGTCAGGAACACATGCTACCCCAGAGTTAAATGCATATGTATGGAATCTGGAATCTGTGGAGAAAAGAAAGGAATCACAACCCTCAGTTACAATATATGCAAAGCAAAATGCTTCCATAAGTTTCCATAACCAGATGCTCTGCCTGCGGGTGTTTAAAAAAAAATCTGTGCAGGGAAAGCACATATCTAACATCAGCACTCTGCTTGGCAGCACTTTGCCGATCTCCGATCCAAATTCACACCATCAAGCATTCCGCAAATGGAAAACTATATCAGTTTTTATCCATCTGCCCAAACATCAATCCCTCCTACACACCTCTTTACCCATCAATCCATCCGTCCCTCTCATCCCTCCTCCCTCACCTAAGCGGAGCCTGTCTCGGGAGATTTCCCACTGTGAGGAGTCATAGGGCAGATATTCACACTGCTCATCCAAGGGCACCTCCCCCGGGTCCATGATTATTGACAGATAGCCTGTCTTTATGTCTGCCGGGTTCACCTGTGAGAGAGAGGGAGGAATGAGACACATCGTAAACAGGTGAGATACCGGGCTGGAGGGATACCAGTAGGCTGGAGCAACATGGAAGACATGATGAGAATAAAACAATGCACCACCACCAACAAAGACAAACAGCGACAGACTAGGCATATTCAATAACCTAGGTAAGGAAACCACAGAGAGGTGAATCAGTTCATCTGAACATGTTTAGTGAGAAATGTTCCATCAATCATACAGGCGATACCTTCAGTCTGAGCTAACTACAGGGATCCTCACCTTTACACACAACATAGTGGCATGATGGCTGAAAACAACCATGATTTCACATGCAAGCTACTGTGATCATTGACTGGAGAGTTTCAATGGAATTTCGATCAATCCATAAAGTGGTGGGAGATACCCTGACTTAGAGCCACCATTGAGCGAGCAGACACTGTTGCACTATGCATGAGAGCTAGCCACATGTTGGTGGTTAAGGGGCTTCCTTCAACGACTGACTAGCGACCAGCTGAGGTTTAAATGTGAGGAAGTCACTGGTTGAGAGGGGGAGAGACAGAAACTTATGTCACAATCAACAGCAACCATTTCTACACTAGTCCACTGTTTACTCACCTCACTGCAACTGCCCAGACATCCAATATGTGCAATATGTGACTGAATAAGGAACAAATAAACAGTAATGTCCTCCTGCTTGTCATTAGAATAATGGGTGTCATTCACACAAGACACCGGGGTCGCTCACAGCAGTAAATTATGGTAACTCCTGCAGATCAAAACAGGTATGGCTGTCAAAATACTAACTGCTCTCATACACATCAGACGCCGAGGTTGGCGGTCACAGTAAATTACGGCACCTCCTGGGGATTAGAACAAGTCATGATGCCATGAAGCCTAACAGAGATGTTAAAACTCAGGGGTTAGTGTGTCTCTGTCACACTGTGAGGGAGGCAGAGAGGTAAATCTGTCAGACAGGATAGTCAAACACAAACAACCAGTCCACTCTCTCTGTCAGCAACCCCAGACAGACACACTCACACAAACACACATGTAGAGTCATCCAAACACCAACACAGAATGAAAAGTGGTGCCCTCTGACCCGTTTCACATTGCAGAAGATGAGGATGAGCAAAGCCCAGAAGAACACAGCGATGACTCCGGTCCCGATGAGGATCACAATCTCAACATTGGCCTTGTCGTTTGAACCTTGCATAAGAATAGATCGTTAGATAGATAGACTAAAAGGAATATGAATAGAAATCAAAGAAAGATAAAAGATTTAACAATAATATATTTTACTGTATATTAACTGCACAATATTATCATTATTAATATTAATAAATTGTTATCCTCATAGTGTTGTATGCTGTAAATTGTCTTTTGTTCTGTATACACATCCATTGAGCGCTTGTCTGTCTTGAGAGAGAGATTTCTCCACTGTTGCTCTCCCTGAGGTTCCTTTCTAGTTTTCTCCCTGTTAAAGATTTTTTGAAGGGAGTTGTCCCTTAGCCAATTTGAGGATCTAAAGACAGGACGTCATGTACTAACACAACATCCTTCAAAAGCCCACCGAGGCACATTTCTAATCTGTGATAATGGGCTATACAAATAAAACTGACTTGACTTGACATTCAAGCGCAAACCATTTCATGTTTCTTGTGAGATTGACTTTGACTTTTTTTGGCAATAGTTCTCCAAACAACCAGTAGGTGATGCTGTAGAGCAACATATTTTTACTGGCACTCTTAAACGTCTTTACATAAAGTCTTCAGGTTACAGCAACACTCTGAAGGGTCCATTCAGCCAATTCAACCTCTCATCAGCAGACTGCTTCTATTAATTCATTGTATAAGTCATTATAAACAGGAACTATACCTGCTCACTGCCTTTGACTAAATAAAGAATGCTGCAAAATAGAAGATCCTTGAACCCAGAAGTAACAGTGTGAAGGAGGTGAATAGACGCTTTAATGTGTTATTGCAATGGGAACGGAATGGAGAACGTGGTGTTTGGTGAGTGGGTTCAGGTGTGTGTGCATCACTGAACATGTGTGTATGTGTGTGTGTATCCATGTGAGCCTATGAGCCTGTCTCACCGATGACTCTGACAGCGGCTGAAGAGTGGACACAGCCACGCTGGTTGCAGGCGGTGCAGGTGTAGAGGCCTGCGTCCTCTTCTCTCACTCGCTGGATGCTCAGGGTCCGATTGGAATCTTGAAGCTGGATCCCTACGAGGCAGTATGGAGACTGCAGTGAGACACATATACACATATAGACACGCTCCCTCTCATAGACATGCCACACCACAACCCAGCAGTCACTATGAGAGTGCTCCATGTCACTTCACCTCACTTCCCGCGTATGTCCTCCTGACATTTATTACCTCCTCCCACCTCCATCCCTTTCGCTTAATTTCTGGCCCACTGCTGCTCCCTTCAATGACAATGGAGCACTTGTCACCATTCTTTGGCTAGACCTACATAACTTATTCATCATCTGGGTCCCAGGGCACTTGTCCCAGCAGCCCTCCAATTCAACCCCACCAATCAGATGTCTCTTAGACCCACGTTGACCCCTCACACTCACCTCCTAACCCAAGTCAACACAACCCAATCCCCCTGAGAAGTCAAGCGAAGGCACATCGAGAAAGTTAATGAGCTGTGTCTATCAGTCTGCAGGGATTTGGTGTGTGTGGGTGTAAACACATACAAATATGCATCCCTGTTGGTTTTCAACACAGACTCAACGCTGTGTTTTAATGTATGCTAGTTAGGGAGGCAAGCAGTGGTGGGGCTATGCAATGTGGGCAGATTTTGGATTTTAGACATCAGGCCTTGAAAGGCCTGATGACTAATGAGGGGACAGGCACAAGGGATAGGAAACGCAAAGTCACCTTCGGAGGACTCAAAAAACTCAAATAAACAGCACATAGATCTGTCAAGAGAGGTTGACATCGGAATAAAGATGAACATAATGACGCACATGGTTTCCCAAAGCATCTGCTCACATCTGCTTAAATGAAGACAGAAGATGGCACAGTCCAAACTGCAAACTTCCAGTTAAACCAAGAGTTCTATGGATGAACACATGAGAGACAAACTATGTAGTGTGGGTGTGTGTGAGAGACAGAGAGACAGTGTCCATCTCAACGTGTCACGTTTAGTCCCTGTGTTGTGGGGTGGACACAGACTTAGATGGAGCTTGGGGGATCAAGATTGGATGCCCTTCCCAATACCCTGCGGTGGGTTTGAACTCGCAACATCTGGCTAATGAGTTCCCAAAGAGCGCGCTCTACCACTGAGCTACCATGGTAAACGTCTGCGTGTGTATGTGTGTGTGCGTGCAAGTGTGTTCAGCAGGGAAGGTTGGCTGATGAATGTTTATGAACATAAGCACATGGGTGTGTTTTTATTTTATTCTATTATTTTTATTATTTTATTATTTTTTATTTTGTTTATTAGAAAAAAGGTGTGAGTATCAACGT
>OMLC01037407.1:0-15937 GCA_900302585.1 Regalecus glesne
ACATATATACGCACAGAAGATAAAAAATCTCTGCAAAATACACCAAGTACAACATTGGATCGCTGAGCAGGTGAGGAAGACCATTTGGGATTGAACTGTTGACATTAAAGCACTGGCAGCTCTTAAGAGAATATACAGTAGATTAGTCTGAACTGCAACAGCTCAGCACACAACATGCAGTGTGAAACATACCCATGAGCCACTGGTGAGGGTAATGCTGGCCAAAATGAAGGCTGCAGCCGCCGTCTGTGATGGGAGATACTTCAGGAAGGGATCAGAGTCGACCAGACTGAGCTCCCCGAGGAACTAAAACATACGGGAAATCAATTGGTTAGCAGAGATTATTCTGAGTCCCAGCTAGGATAAAAAGAAACAAGTAACATTTAGGTATGGAGACAATTCACTGGTTCTATAATTGAATTCTACACAGGGGGACAACCCCCCCCCCCACAAGTAAAAAAAGAATCAAGGCATTTCATCACCAAATGTCAAATGAATTAATACAAGTCCGTGATACAAGGTGCCTCTGAAGTGAGAAAGGCTTGTGCAGGAGTTCCATGTCTAATCTCACCATAGCCAGGCTCTCCACCTGTTTGCTGACAGAATGTTGATGGAAGTACTGTGTGAGGAACTGGTTGATGGTGGGAGCTGCCAGATCAAAGGAAAGCACTTTTAGTACCAGATGCTCCATCCGTAACACTTGCTTCTTTGTATAGGTGTCATCTGTGATATAGACGAACTCGGCCACCTCTGGCGGGTAGATCTCTTCGAATTTCCTACAGAAAACACCAAGGCGAGCACTTAAGTGAACAAAGCAGCCATTTTGACCATGCAAACCAACAAGTCATCACCACTGCTCATGGAATTGGTGAACCAGGGATCAAACCATATTTACAAATGATGGACAGCCTCTGAAAACTTACGATGCCAGCAACATGGCAGCAGTACCAACGAGCTGCAACTTCCCACGAAGGACTGACATGGAGGACAGGAAGCGATCGATGTAGTTCACAGCCAGAAAGAGAGTCTCATTCTGGAGCTTGTACTCCTCCCCAACCTCTACGAGCCAGTCCACCAAGATGGCCCTCATGGTGTTGGTAATGTCTGGCTGTTTCTTCATGTAGCCTGCTTTAGGTCTGGTTTTCAACTGGAGGGGTTAAGAGCAGAAAACATGTTTTAACTTTCCAGCAAACATGGGAAATAGCCAGCATGTACGACTGCAGCATAGCACTTCCATGTTGAAGGGTTTAGGGACATTGTATGACAATTGAGGCTTGAGCAGAAAACCAGCACTACTTTAATCCCCGTCACCCAGAAAAAACATCAACCTGCAGACTCTCACCTCCATTTCCCGTAGATAGGCGTGAATCTCTTCAGTGTAGTCTGGGACCTCATTTGCTCCAACCGGCTTCTCCCCACCCTCAATCACAGACATGTCCATTGGAGAGTCAACTAAATGGGTACAAAAATGGAGAAAAGTCAGTGCAACTACATAATAAGCATCCATCTCATCTCATGCAGAAAGAATAGGAGGAAAATGTCACACAAAAAGGTGAGATTTCACAAACAAGCCTTGCATCTGTCCAGATTAGTTCCTTTGTTCCTGATGAGTAAGTTTGAAGTTTCAATTAATAAGTTTCCTTTATTGATCATCTTTTATCTCTTTAAAAAAAAAATGACTGCCAGTTTCTGAGACACCAAAAAGCAACGCTGTTGTGGGCCTACAATGAGCAACTGCCTTGATCTTTGGCATTTCAACTGCTCACTTATCACCACACAGGAAGATCTGCTGGTCAGTTTCAGGAATAAAGGCCTGGATGAACAAAGGTGCAATGAACCTGACTGAGCAGGCCTGCACACCACCACCTACCCAAGCTGACATCCATAGCTGATGGTATATCAATGGTAGCGAGGGGCTGCCTGAGCCGGGTCACTGCATGATTGAGCATCAATGGGGAAGCCTCTGCCGTTGGCTTTGGTTTGAGGGACACCTGCTTTTTGGGGCAGGCGCCATCGGGCTCGTCCACATGAATCTGAAAGGAGGGCTGCTTGGACGTCACCTTCTCACTGCAGCCTTTCTCCTCATCTTCACTTCTGCAGGACTGAGCTTGTGCTGTGGACTCCTGTGGACACAAGGCAGCATACTGAAACGGGGACCAGGAGCCTCACCACCGGTGCATTTCATCCCAACACCGGTTTAAAGTCAGCATATGGTGCAGCAGACTGGGACTGCTGCAGGACCACACGCATCCCTTCCCAGTAAGCCAGCATCAGCAAGCTAGCATCAGCATCGTAAAATGGCGGACAAACAGGAGCAGAGAAACATGTTCGACAACTGCTTAGTGGCACTTCCTAAATCCCCAAACATGCGCAGGGTCTCCATGTTGACACAATGCGACCTGCAAACGGGTTTAATCCAAAACCTCCCGGTTGACGACCCGTTTCTAAAAAAAGGCTCCATTGTGCATTGCGGTCCGACCAGCTCCTGGTGGACACTGATCACTATCGAGACTCGCTTTGCCGCGTCCTGCCCGGTCCCAAGCTAATGGACACTGAACAACAGAACCCACCTTTTTCGTGGTGCAGCGGGTCACAGGCTTCCGGGACTGGTTCTGGTGCAGGGGCTTCAGGACGGTCCTATTGGGTCCTCTCAGCGGGAGATTCTCCACCACCGCCCTGGTCTTCAACGGCATGTTCTCATCCGCCACATTTATCCGTCCCTGACTCACCCCCGACATGCTTCCCCTCCGAGCAGAGCCTTGCCAACAGATCTGCCAACCGACCGCGGCGGCAGTAACAGAACGAGTGCTAGTCTGAAGACTCGCACAGATCGGTTCGGTTTGCTGTTGAGATGGCAGCCAACAGTGGGAAACGAGCAAAACCAAGCAGATTCAAACGTAAATCTAAACGACAAAACACGATATGCAGGTTAATCTAAAGAGGTCCAATTTTCTGGTCTTCACTTCGCCATAATCGACACAAGCCTTACAGGACCAGGGTGCGGGCTCGGAACCGGTCCTCTCCACTGGAGCGTCAGTCACAGAGGCGGCGCTGCTGCTCAGTTCAAGTAGCGCGCGACTATTGAAACGGGCCAATCAAAACGCAGGCAAGCACTGACGTCAGGCCCGTACGGCGGCCGAGAGGGGTCCTTACGTCAGCTGTCGCTGGTTCAAATTTAGCCGCATTGTTGAGAAAGTCGAAAGTTTTATTTCAAAATATTGCAAAGGTAGATGTGACCAGAAATTAAAGAGATTTTAAACACATATATGGCCTACATAACAGTTAATACTACGTCACACCACCCATTAAAATGTCATTTTAAAATTATGTCATTGTTGCACTCAGTTTTCCTTTTCAATATTCAAAACCTGTGTCCATTTGTAATAAAATTCACAGCGACATTGCAGCTGTTCTCAGCCTGACGTGCAGATGACCTGATACAGATTCTTTATTGTTCGCATCCTTTGTTTGGTGGAAACGTTCCCATGAAGCCACTGAGAAAGCACAAGTCCCAAGAGAAGGGAGAAGGGGAAAGAAAAGCGAGGGAGGACAAGTAGGTGCCTGGTGCAATAGAAGAAGATTCACAGGACAAAAAGAAATGGATGACCCCTACCAGTAGTAGCCGGTAGTGCTAGTAGTAGTAGTAAATAATGGCAATTCCTTTGATATCTTTAAGTTTGTTGATTTATGAAAAAAATGTTGTAGATATAACAAATAAAACATATTTATTGAAGCCACTCCCCATCTAGAGTAGTTCAAGAATAAGCATGTTGAATCCTGAAGAATTAAAATAAAAAACTACCCAGAAACATTTTCTTCAGTGCTTTGGTTCAACTGGCTGATGATATTAAATATTATACGTATTCAGCCACATTTGGTATTGTTTTTATGCTGCTTGACATGATAGAAGATGATGATGCACTAAAAAGTTGAATGTGTGCCTTCCTAAACCTTACAGATACATTTTTAAATTAGAATATAACATCTACAGTTTGCTGAGATGGATATTGACAATCAGGGTTTTTATCATGGTAATTTCATACGGACTGAATCAGTCTAATTATTAATAATATTGTAAGGGGGCATATCCAAAGTCAAGAACTTCCAGATGATGCATGATATAAATTCAACCATAAATATATCATGTCCATGTCATGTCAAGTCATGGTCAACTGCTTATCCGAAGTCTGTTTGTACGTCTACTGGTGCATATTCCAGCATTCATTGGGTGGAAGGTGGACACGACC
Organism: Regalecus glesne; assembly: GCA_900302585.1. Taxonomy (NCBI): domain Eukaryota; kingdom Metazoa; phylum Chordata; class Actinopteri; order Lampriformes; family Regalecidae; genus Regalecus; species Regalecus glesne. The sequence goes on from OMLC01037407.1 coordinate 4,248, forward strand.
TCTGTCCCACTCAAGCCCCTCTACTCCACCAATTATTTACTCATTAGCTAATATCTGACAAAAAAATTCATAATCAGCACTCGATTGTTTTACTAAACAAATACCAACTACTGATACTGAATAGAAAAGGAGCCAAATATATTGATTGCCACAACTGATTTTGGCTGCAAACATGTTAGGATTGTAGAATTAAACATTAAGAAAACAAGTTTTCTAAACAAATCAATGGTCTAGCAAAAATTTATTACAGTGATACAACTTCTGGAGCTCTGAGATGCCAGAATGGCCTTTGTGCTCAAAGCACAATAACCTTTAAGTACAAACACAAACCACATCTATTTACAATATAATGAAAAATATCAAATAAATAAATGATGGCTACTAAAATATTGGTCAGGGTTGATTGAAAATGTTTAGCAGAGCATCAAGATTGTAGTTGTCCAGAATCTCCAAAAGGGAAGACACCTTGGCTTTCACATTCTGCCCTTTGAACTTGAACTTGTCAATGAAGAGGTCCGTTATCATTCCTTCAGTGAAGAACAGAAAAACAGAAGCTTTATGATGTGTTCCGGCTTGAGAACAAACTGCAGTGCTGAAGAGCGTATCCAGTCTGACTGATCTCTTGAAGTTTCAGCGCACACAATTAATAACTCCAGAATAAAGCAATATAAGACAATCTGATATATCTGTTTACATTTTTTTAGTTATATTCTTCACATTAGACTGAATGTTGATAATTTACTGTGTCCATGGGCACATTGTGCAGCAATTTAACATGCTGTGAGAGGTCCGTCGTACGTGTCATGATTAGCCCCCGTGTTGTGGGGGTGAACATGGACTTAGATGGAACTTGGGAGATTAAGGCCAGATGTCCTTCCGGATGCCCTGGAATGGATTCAAACTCACTGCCTCTGACTCATCAGTTCAAAAGCATGCGCTCTGCCACTGAACTATCAATGCTGTACCAAAATCAAATTCCACCAGCCTGGGTCATGTGGCTATCAATCTAATCTTGAAGACAGAATGCTGAACTGATTTACTAAACATGGCAAGTCGCAATGGGTAATATGTAATGTGATGTAAAGGAGGGTCAGTTAATAGATAACTGATAAATGACAGACCATAAAGCCTTTCAAGGTGTGCTGGCTGCTTCTTGTACTCCTCCAGAAGATGGGCAGACTCATCTAGAATGTCCCGATACTCTGGGATGAGAAAGTCAGCATTCCCTTCATGAACCTGAAGTTCCTATCGGTTAAGGGGGGGGTATCATAAACATGAAAGATTCTCCCACATGTTGTTATTAATATATTTTTTAATCATCAATAAATCCATATTTTCTACATAATCTGAGTTAGAAGAGTGATCTGTACTAAGGGTCAGGCCTTTAAATGGCTTTAGGACAGTGCATCCAACTAAAACTTACCTTCAATGCATCAATAAGCTGAACTTTCTTTGCTAGCAGCAGCTGGTACTCCAACTTCGGGTGGATCATCTTCAGAGTGTGACTCACCGAATCCTCATTGATGTCTTTAAAAGAAGAGGAAGCCTTATTTTTTGTCATTGTACACACATAAAACCAAATATGTTCTCTGCATTTAACTCAACCCATTGTATAGGACCAGTGAGCAGCCACAGCTAATGAGGACTAGTTAGGGGTTTAGTGTCTTGCTCAAGGACACTTTAACAAACTTCTCAAAGGGGCCAGGGATCAAACCATCAAGTCACGATTACTAGACAATCGTCCTACGTGCTGAGCTATGCTGTCCCAGAAAAACATATAAGCCATGACATACTAATGCTGTATCAATCAGGGTCATCTTAAACCTTGTCTGATTAAATCACTCCTCAGACAAAAGAAACCGATGACATAAAATCACAGTAATAATGAACCACAACCATCTTATTGGCAGAATAAACAGACATCCAAGTCTCTTTGTGACACTAGTGAACGTCACTCAACATATACAGAATATCAATAATCAATTGTCAACCTACCATAAGAAACGTTCAAGGTGACTTTTCTTTTAGTGGCTTCTTTAGAGAGGACGTCACTCAGGATGGAGATGGTGGAGATGTTGTCAGACTTGAAGTGGCCTTCACCTTTGCTAAGATGTAAAGCCATGAAAACATGTTTGATTTGAGAATTTATAAAACAACAACAATGTTGCAACTACTAAACACAGCATGGAGAGTTTTCGTCCCAGAATGAGACATCCATTGTATGATGGTAAGGGACTCCATCTTTATCAATGACATGTGACACAACATCTAGAAAGAGCTGATGCGTTTTAAACAACTTGAGTTCTTGAATGACTACATGATGACACTGACAGACAGAGAAGTCCATGGTTTTGATATACTGAATGAAGCATTCAAGGGAGAGTGGATGGACCCACATCTTATGTTTTTTGAGTCTTCAACCTGACAGATAGAAGTCAGGGAGGAAGAGGAACAGGAGATCCAGTGGGGAAAACAATCCAGACAAACACCAGCCAGGAGAAGCACAGACAGGAGACAAACCATTCCACCACTTCTGGAAATGGATTACAAGCTTATTTTCACCTTCCCATATTCTTTCCTCTGCTCGTTTACCCTTCTCACATCATGTTACACCCCTAACAGCTCCATGCATATGCAGATGTTTCCTAAACCTCAATGGACGACAGTTAGACTGAAGCGTCAACAGTGAGTGGTCAGTGAAAGACAAGAAGTATCCTTTTTCCTTCTTAACTGGTTTGAAAGGGGTTTTAAAGACCATCTATGAGTAGATGAACGATCATCCCTGAACAAAGTGTGTGTGTGTGTGTGTGTGTGTGTGTGTGTCGAAGAGTACATCTGTCACCATCTTACAATGCTACGATTGCAACTATTCCCCAATCCTCTGTGAATAGTACTCATTAACACTGAATGTGCAGCCAATGGCCAGTTTGCACATGAAACCAAGGTTGGTTTTGAGAAAAACCGGCCACATCTCCAGCCATGTGTTTGCAGTGACCTTAAACTCCCAGTCAAAAGTAGATTTTTGAGTAAAAGCACTGAGATCTGAACAAGCATCATGTCTGCAGCCAGTGGTTAGGGCAACATATTTACCAGTAGGTGGCTTCCAGCTGTGTGCCCAGGAAAGTGTTATGAAAGTGAAAAGTGACATTTTCCCCTGCTGGAGTTTTCTCTGGAACCTCTGGAAGACAAAACACTACCCAGGAATGGATCTCTGCAAAACTGAATTGACCAGCCAGGCTCAGCCTATTCATAGGTCTATATGAAGGGAGTGAGAAGAGGACAGGATAAGCAGTTGATTATGGATAGCACTTCTTGTAAAATCGTCAATTTACCAAGAGAATTTTGTAATCAAACAGTAATGTTGACATTTGGGTAGAAAACAACAGTCTGCTTCACTGGTGTCTGGGTAGAATGCTTCAGCTATCCATCCTTACCTGTCTTGGTCAATGCTGTGCGTGCGCTGATGGAGGGAAAGAGGTTTTATGTGGTACTGACGGACCTGACAGGTTTTGGGCTGCAGTCTGGGGGTGATGTATGCCTGAAGGGTACCATATTGGCCCTCTATGGACCTCACCTGCACACGCAGTTTATGAGAGAGGGAAGCGGTCATTCTTCCACATCATGCTAATGGTGTAAATGAAGGAAAAGTTGTTAGTATTTTCCAACTCAAGTACGATGGAGGACCTCATGACCCAGTGAGAGACACCCCTCAGGTTTTATGGTTTTCACAGCAGTTACTAACATATGTACACACTGAAAAGTTTGACTCAAAGAAAGGTGATTCTCCCGTAACTAGCTTTGGTCATGTCTAAGGAATTGACGGACAAAATTACAAAAATAATCAAAATAATCCATTCTATATTAAACTATATTTTGTATTTTATATGGTACTATTCATATTTTCGTAGTTGAGGTAATAATTCATATTTTTAACAATGTTTCCCGTGTAAAAATTAATAACCGTAATGCGTACAGTTTTTTAAACATTCCACCCCAAAATATCCCAATAAATCTGCACAATTTAATGCATACATAAATACAAAAAACGGTTGAAATGGTACATTCTAACTGAAAATAATAGTATTTTGGGTCTAACGTTTATGAATTAAAATAGTTTTGGATTAATGTGTGTGTCTGGAGCATGTGCTGTTCATTACCGATGCACTGCGTATGGCTACAAGGTATGATGTCCTTTCAAGGTTAAGCTTAAGATATGTTAAAAATTACATTTACTGACACCCCTGTGTACACTACTAACGTTCATTACTATAATGGGGTCTTATATCATATTTTTTCATAGTTACTGATTCAAAAATCAGTAGAAAGGTAGCTTTTACAGAGCCAGAATGATAGTGAACATATTTATTTTGTAGCATCATGGTTATGTTAACTATTATGCTAGCTAGTGTTATGGTCATTCATTACTCTAATGCTCGGCATTACTCCAAGTTTGTGAGAATCACCCAGAGGAATATGAAGAAAACCGAGGAAAGTAGTTTCTCACTGAAAAGCCACCTGATTATCCTGGTCTGCATGGCAGCCAATAAGAAGTGGCTAATTATCCAGTATTGATCCTCCTGGTCTAGCTGGAGCACATGTCTGAATAAGATTGCTTTGTTAATCCTAGTCATGGGCATGGTTAAATTCTGCCTATCAGACTTCCGTTAGAAGACATTCTTATAGTGTTAGTGCACTCCCTTACCTTCAGCTCCAGCCTAGTCGTGTTAGCCTGACATCTGTATGTAGCCAGTAGGAAGTTCCCATTAGGCTGCTACAGACAACAAATATCACCAATTTATTTCTGTTGGCAGGATGACAGACAGATGACCTTACTGGTTCATTTGTATGCTTGTTATTTGGTTTAGAGAGCTCACCTCCGGATTGCATTCGCTGAAACTGACGACAGCAGAGTTTTTATCCACATCCAGTAGGTCTATAGGTACGTCACTCTGCACAGGTAACCAGGCATATATTTGATATTAATATTAAGATATTACTTGACAAATATGATTTAAAGCTTCTCCTATTCTCACAATAAGTAAACATCCTTGCAAAGAAAAAAATGAAAAAGGGAGTTTGATGTTGAAGTTCCAACATTTCACACATTTATACTCACAAAGAAGGACCATGTGGTTCCATTTTGCACTGTGTAGTGCTTTAGTTACACCATGTAATAAACCTCAGTTTTCTCAAGCTAAAAGCCACGGGACGTGATCTCAAAGCTAATCGGGAGGTGTATCTGTAGATCACCTGAAGCAGGAGGTTGTCGATGGCCGTCTGAACCTCCAGCACGAGGCTGTAGCTGGCGTCCTCCTGACAGAGGGTGAACTTGTCATTGACGCTGAACACAGGGACAGTGGAGACAGCTGTGCTGGACTGGGAGATCTGCTGGTACTTCTCCTGTCCCTGGAAGACTTTGACCTGGAGCTGCTCCAGCTCTGCCCTGGGAGAGAAATATGTCATGTATAAATGGCATAAACCTGTTAATTATGCATTGTACAGATGAGCTGTAGGAAGCTATTTCCCATTTGTGAGATTGTCAAATACAGATGGTAAATGTATTTGTTCTTATATAGCATTATATATCAATCTGACAATCTGATTTTGCAGATACCTTAGTGCTGCTACTTTAGCTTGGGTCTCTTTGCTCATCTTGACTTCATCCCCAGGGCCTACCTCAGCCTTCTGGGCCTCAGTGGTCAGACCCGTCACCCATCCTGGGAAAAAATGGAAGCCAGAGATTAACTGGTTTTCATGCTGGAGTTATACGAGAATTTTTTAATTTCTGACATTTTTTTCAGATTCAAACGTCTTGATTTCAAACATGAATCAACAAAATAATTCTCAATAAAGACTATAGCAAATGTTACATATTGGAAAAGGAGCAGAATTAAGTTACTAATTACAATTTTCTGTGTAATCTCTAATGCTCAATTAATAAACCCAAGTTTATGATTTGGGTTTTTGTGCGACAGTGTGTCACTGAATTGATCCATCTCAGACATGACTCAATAAGAAACAAGAAAAGAACAATAAAAAACAACAATGATTTCCAATAACACATCCATCATGTGTGCCGGTCAGTCCATATCCATCTGTATGTATGTATATATATATATCACATGAGTGCATTTGTAGAACCAGAGTGATAATTAATAACTTGAATATTGACATAATTTCCTATGCACATAAGTGGGTAGGTAGGTAGGTATGGACAGAAAAACAGATTGATAGACCAATCCTAACCTGTATAGGTGGCAGTTACAACCTCATCATAACCATCCTTCCCAACACAGCCTCCCTGGATCGACGTCACACTCTCAGAGAGCACCTGAGAAGAGAAGTCAGGGATCCGTGAGATTTAAAGCCACATTTCTATGACCAGAATGAATCAAGTTAGCTGAATAATATATATGGACCATCTTTTAAAACTGCAGGTCGTGGAAAAAATACCACCTGGCTATTATTTAAATGAATGAGAACTGAAGTACATTAGACACTTTCTACTAAATGTTGTTTGTGGAAACAGAAAAATACATGTCACATTTTGAAGCATACGATGAAAGAGTTGGAAAGGGGTTTATTTTTTTAAATAAATGAAATATATGTATTCATTTTGGACAAAGCTTAAATATTTTTCAAAGTGCAATTGGATTTGTAGGTCAGAGTAAAAGCAGATGGACTTATTTTTATATAGCACTTTTCTAGTCTAGAGATCATTCAAAATCCTTTGCAATAAATCCTCACATTTAGGTATTAAATCTGGATGGCCTTTTCCTGATGCCCGGTGGTGGGATTAAACCTGCTACGCCCGACTTGGAAGCACACATTCTACTGCTGAGCAACGGCCATCCCTGAATCGGACAAAGATTTCATTTTGACATAAACTCACATGTTCAAAGCGTAATGTGGGTTCACCAGAGCTGTCGAAACCATAGACCTCCACTGTGCCGTCATCCCTGCCCACCAGGATGTCTCTCACGCCATCACCAATAATATCATACGTGTCAATGCAAAGAACACCTGGAGGATGAAGGGTTAAATATGAAGGTCCACAGAACTGTCAGATGAACAGGCCTGAACCCAGCAGAAAGTTTGAATCGCTTGTCTTCTGCTTTCTGGTAACAAACAAACCAGGAAAGTTGTTCAAACCAATACAACCTTTTACATCTATTTTAATCTGTTACTAAATGTGTGTTCTATAAACTAACAAAGACAAATACAAAAGCAGAATACCTCCTTTCTTTTTGTCATTGTCGATTTCCCATTTGGAGACAGCAGAGGCTTCCCCAATGGAGACCAAACCCATTTTGCCGTCTGTAGTTCCATAGACAATTTCCTCTCCTGTGGTGAAATTTGGTTGCCCTCTGTTAGTGTCTTTAGTTCTATGACTTTATAATGATAATGATTAAAGAGAGCTAGTAATGTTTTCTATTGATTCTTTTGTTCGAAGACAATGAAGGTCTGACCAATTTAGTCATGGAGTCATTCTTATACAGTGTTATTCTGTTCTAGTGACCATTTAAGGCACTTTACAACATATGTCTCATATTTGCTGAGCATGAGGGATTAAGGCTGGATGCCCTTTCCTGATGCTCATTGGTGGAATGGAACCCGCAATGGTTTACTTAGAGCCACAGGCTCTTCTGCTGAGCTGACATTGCCCCATAGGTACTTTTTAGAAAATTGGATCTCTGGAGTCCTTTATTAGTACCGGAGCTAGCTCCAGGACCTCTCAGCTTTGAACTACTTGCTCTCTGGGACCTATTTGCTGGTTCTGGCAACTCTCGTATTGATAAAAATAAAAAAGGTTGTCCCTGCTATTCCCAAGCAATAATATCCAATCACATCAATGATTGGAAAATGCTAATGGGTTGTTTACCACCATAACACGACACTGGTGACTTTTTTTCTGTTTTCTTTTTTTTTCTTAGTTGATGTTGTGTCGGAGTCTTATGATGGCACTAGGATTGTTATCTAGCTTCTAGTGTTGCTCCAGTATCCTTTGTACCTTGACCCTATGCACTTGTTGTACATCGCTCTGGATAAGAGCGTCTGCTAAATGCCTGTAAATTAATGTAATGTAACATTTTTGGGGGTTCTCCGGGACCTCTTAGATGTTTTGGTTACCTCTGTCACTGGAGCACTTTATGCTCCAGCACCTCTTGATTTTCAAATTAAGGACTGAATCTCTGCAAAAACATGAGGTGAAGCCGAATATCTCATAGAACAGCTGAAAAGTGATATCAGTGGAAATTGAGCTCGAGGGCAGCAGCATATGGCTTATAGTGGGGTATCATGGTGCTAGAAGTTACTCATTTATATACACGGAAGCAAAGAGTCAAAATAAGATTCCTAATGTTGGCATGCACTTGGACAAAACGAATTCACTTGAGAGAAAAAGTAGTCCCCACATTGTGAGAGTGGACACAGATATGGATGATGGAGAATGGGGGATTAAGGCCAGATGCCCTTCCTGACACCCTGTGGTGGGATCAGACCCGTGACACCTGGCTTGTTATATCCTGATGCATATGCTCTACCAGATCACAATATTGGTCTGAAAAATAAAAGAAAGCAACAAAAAAAAATCGCAATTTTTCAGTCCTAGCATGGATACTGACCTCCATCTTTATTAAACAGTTCCAAGACTGATGGAGGACCAGGAACTTCTACATCATATGAAAGCTCTGACCCCTGTGGGAAAGAAAAATTCCTGTGAGGAATGAACCTCAGCGTGTTCCTATGAGTATAGAACAGGGTTAAGTTGTGATGAAAATGTAAGTCTGACCTACCCGCAATACTCTGAGAATGCGGTCTTGGCATGCCAATACTGGTACGAGACGAGACAGGTTCTCAGGTGACAAGCATGTGATGTCATTGACTTTGTCTCCAGAAAGGTAATAGTCTTGGTCCTTGCAGTCACAGTAGTGGTTGTATATGTAGCTTGCACAAACGAACAGGTCTGCGCCAGAGACATGCCTACATAACACATGATCAAAACCTCTCAGAAGAGTACATTTTGGAGTATATCATATTAGCGTACATTATTGTTTTCCAAGAATCATTGAGTGCTGTTCATGCACCATTTAAATATCTGAAAGAATTGAGAGAAGCAGTGCATACATTGCATTAATACTCTCCGTGAGGTTGGCTTCGAAGGTGAGGAACTGTTTGCCCTTTTTGGTGAATCCTCGGACCTCAGAACCAGAACAAACAAAGATCTTCTCCTGGAGAGTTCCAACTGCACCTCCAAGGTCCATTCTGGCTATCCTCTGACCCGGGAGTGTTTTGAACACAGGCTGCAAAGAAGAGATGGATATTCATCTCTAGAACCAATTGACTTAAAACGGCCATATTCTGTTCTCATTGATACTTAACAATATGGGAAATATGGAGATAACTAGAACTAGAAACTTACTACTATTTCTCCTTTCTTCACTCCGAAACAAGTGAGCACTCCATCATGATCACCAACAGAAATCTGAAACAAGCACACAACAAGGTTAAGATCTACGTCGGTAGTGAGGACGACTAAGAAAAGCACCTTGTTTACAATTAATGGAAATGGATTTGAATTCCTTTTTCAGTCCCGCAAGGGGAAATGTGGATTTCTCTGTACTTTGACCCATCCTATTGTATATGAGCTGTGAGCTGCCAACACATGGCACTAAGGGAGCAGTTAGGGGTTCAGTATCTTGCTCTAGGACACCTCAAAACGCTTTCTGCAGGACCGGGGATCGATCCTGTAACCTTCAGGGTCCCAGACAACTGCTCTACCCACTGAGCTATACAGCCCCATATATAATAATGATTGACCTTCAAGTTAAAAAACTTTATACAGCTCAAATTCAGACAGGTCGTTACTGTTAAGCCCTGAAGAAGATTACCTTTTGTGTTGCCTTTTTCCCCCCAGATGGAAGCAGACGCATCGTTTTCTGGGATGTCACCCCAACCTGTTGATGATGGTGAAAGAGCAAGATAAGCAAAGTGAGCAACCAAGATGAGTTCCATTTGAAATAACCCCTGTTAAAGACTATACAATGTGTTGTATCAAAAAAGGTGAATCAGTTCAACTAGATCAGAAATGTATTTATGAATAAACATCTTATCTTATCGATTCACCATTTTTTTGTTATTCCCTTACCTAGATTATTGAGAATCAGGAGGGGAGGTTCACGGTCAAGCCGAGATACCAATGTAAACAAGAACAGATACATGTACTGTCAAATGTGCTGAATATAAGAATGGTGGAAGAAAGGTTAGCTATACTCACCTGCATATAATCAACTCTGTTCAGGTGAATCTCCATCTTCATTGATTCGATGGCACACTTTCAATTTCAGTGATCTGAAGCAACAAGTATGATGAGGGCTACAAAATGAAGCCAAATTATGAAAATAAAGATATAAAAATCGATATATTTTGCCAACTAAGCCAAGCAGCAGCTAAAACATTTTTAAACACTCAGACGAAACGAAACCAACAAGAAAACCGTGTATGGCAATGGAAGATCAGGATTATCCCGAGATTAGCTGGTGTTAACTTGGCAGGCTAACGTCTAGCAGCCAACAGGCGACATGAACTAGCAAACACAACTCACAGGCTGGTGAACTCTGCTTTAAAAGATACAACAAAAAGTAGTCCGTAAAGTACTTATAGTTTCTATCTATCACATTTCACCGGAAACATTGACATGTTTCGGGCTGCGCCATATTTCCACTGATGTAGAAAAATAAATTCAGACCACAGGCTAACGAACGCAACGCGTTACTAAGGACAACGTAGCTGCTGTAACAAGGTATGGCTTCATTGGTGGAGGACAGACGTTGAAATATTTGTTCTTGAGTTTGATTGGTTCGCTCGTTCGAAGGGAAACCGCCTTATTCTTGCCGTGCAGGTCATACTGGGGGTCCTGGGTTCATTTGTGGATCTGGTTCCGTTGGAAATCTCTAACACAAGGCTTTTTTTAAAATCAACATTAAACCGATGCATACCCAGATAACAGTTCCTATCATGCATTTACTATTCAATGATGAATTTTCACTTTACGAAAGTTATTTTATTGTTCATAATAGTATGTAAAGGACTTCGCAACAGCGTGTTTTTTAAAGTGCTATATAAACTTTTACTTTCTTCCTGCTGCTCCCATCAGGGGTCACCACAGCAGGTCATCATCTCCATCTCTTCCTGTCCTCTACATCTTCCTCTGTCACACCAGCCACCTCCATGTCCTCCCTCACCACATCATAAACCTCCTCTTTGGTCCTCCTCTTCTCCTCTTGCCTGGCAGCTCCATATTCAGCACCTCTCCTCCATACATAACAATAATTGTGATTCCCTTATCAGTCCCGCAAGGGGAAATTTGTTCTCTGCATTTTTGACCCAACCTATTGTATAGGAGCAGTGAGCTGCCAACATATGGTGCTCAGGGAGCAGTTAGGGGTTCAGTGTCTTGCTTATGGACACCTCGACATGCTGTATGCAGGACCGGGGATCGAACCTGCAACCTTCTGATTGCCAGACGACCGCTCTACCCACTGAGCTATGCTGCCCCTCTAAACCATCTCAGGTTGGCCTCTCTTGGTTTGTCTCCAAACTCTCCAACCTGAGCTGTTCCTCTAGTCTACTGGTTCCTATCCATCATACCACTGGAAGATAGTTGAAAATAGTTCAGTCCCTTCCAACAC
>OMLC01037408.1:0-14850 GCA_900302585.1 Regalecus glesne
ATACACAAACTCTATATTGTCTGATGTATTCTTCTAATACTTCAGAGACCAGACAAACTGGTCTCTTGTGCAGTAGCAGGTTATCATTTCAATAAGTGCTATAATCCAGTCATCACTCTACATTTTGCTCTTACCATACAAAGCAGCCAGCCGGGCAGTTGGTGCCATGCCCATTAGCAGAAGTTCAGACACAACAGAGGGCAGCAGGTGGGCATTTGGGATCAGACAGTGAAGTGCAGCACATGAGCCTGCATGCAGCCCCCCTTCCCACACTCACACAGAGACAACCGCAGTGTGTAGTGGTGAAGTGTCTCTGTGTGAGTCATGTCCCAACAAAACACACAAGTACTCTGCCTGTGTGCCGATTTAATTATTCAGAAGCTTCTTAAAAACACTTAAGTTTGAGTCCATGTGTTAATGCGTTGGGTTTTTTTTTTTGATCAAGGGATCAATATCATTTGTCACCGGTTTCCATTTCCATCTCACCCCTGATATGCATGGAGGGACACTTTTTTTTGCCAATTTCCAACATCAGTCCTGGATTTCTGAACTGGTTTCTTTTTGCTCTATCCCTCCTTTTTCTTCCACACTCTCCCAGTCTGTGTTTCTTCTTCTGCGTACTCATCCATCCTCATGTAGATGATGAATGGCAAATGGACTGGTTCTTATAGTGCCCTTATATATCCCTCTAAACACTTTACTATGAATGCCTCACATTTACTGAGCTACATGACAGGATATGAACCCACGGCGCCGGACTCCCGTGTGCATGCACAGCCCTTTCAGGGTGGCCCATCAGTGCTGTGTGCCTGCCAGGGTGCAGGCTGGCCTTGGGAAGTGGCATGGGGATGCCAGGGTAAATCAGACACCCAGGGAGTGGCAAAGACACATGTGGCTCCACTTCTTTCTTGGCTAACCTTTTGCTCCTCTAGTTCCTTAGAGATCGGTGGTACGGTGCTGAACAGAGGGAAAGTGGGGCTCTCTAGTTAATTCTTGTTCTAGGAGACGTGAGCTCAGTGAGTTTATGCACCTGTTACTATGCTGGCTGTTTCGTGCTGTGTGATGCATAGGACAGGATCAGGAAGAGAAGGAAACGAGAACATCGTACCACATATCTTACACCTGTTTCGAGTCGTTTTGATCACAGTTTTTATATCCCATCATTCGAGGCCTGTGCGATCTCTCCTCCGTTCAGCTCTCCAACTCCAGGTCTTGTCCTTTGCACTCACACTGCGCTGTATAAGTGGGTCATACCTAAAGCAGTGGCCCAGTGTGCTGCTGTGATGGGGATTTCAGGAAACTCATAGCAAAGAAGCAAAGCTGGAGTCAGGGTACCATTAATACAAACACAACCCTGATTCAACTCAGAGTCGGAAACAGAATCATGTCTGATGGCCGTGTTGGTTTGCACACATATGGGGTTTGTTTCAAGGCCTTCGTGGTGGTCTTAACACAGAGTCACAACTCAAAAACACAGCAATCTTCAGACATGTATCCACAAGGATTGACTATGTACATATTAAATAAGAGGCCATGAAGAGCAACGCAGAACAGAGGACAAGGCTCATGTTAAAATCCCCCTGAGCGGGACAACTGTGCTATCTGCTGTTGTTAATGTGTACCTGCATGGGTAATCCTCACAGCAATGGAGGATTTGCCACAAAGCAGCCTGCAGTGAATGAGTGTGGAGCAAATAACGTTAGCTAGCTTCAAAAGTGCATAAAAGCTGAGCTAGCTTCACCTGGTTGGATATGATTTGTCTTATGTTAGGTTTGTCATGTTTTAATGAGTTAACCATTGGTTTTTTGTGTTGTATTGCCAGGGACGGTCTCTCCGCTAGAGCTAGCTAACGCTGACATGACGCGCCTTCCTAGCCAGAGCATGCACCGTTTGTCCACAACTTTATTGTCCTTCACTCTAAATACAGGTATGTTGCAGCATGTCACTCTATAAAATGTGGTAATATTTGAAACACACAGATGAGATTTTTTTTTTGCTACATTTTTTATTTGTCCGATAATATAACTAAGTTAAATAAGTGTTGCAAACATAAAAAGGTAACAGTCCAGTATGATAAATCTGTAAAGCTTTTGTTTTTTTCTCTACTTTACTCTCGTAATTGTAAGCGACAGACCATTTCTCTTCTGTTTCCATCATTTGATTGACATGACTTTAAAGCCACTGAGCGATCACTGTGTCGATGTGTTGTGCAGAGTGGAGATTTTCAAAAAGGTAAACACACTGTGATCTAAAAAGCAATAAAAACACGCTGGTAGTGCAAAGTCCAGGGAGACTGCCAAAGACTGACGGCCTATTCTACACAGATGGGACTTCTGATGGGGGGAGCCGGTTCTCAGAGTGTCCGTGGACAGAGGATCCATGGCATGCACTATGAGACAGCTGACACCAAACTTTCAGTCTGTCCTGAACATTGAATAGAAATCAGCTGAGGGGGGGTCACCTTGTCACACCAGCTTCCGAGTAAGGCCTCACTGCATCAGTTTATGGCTATAAGGTGAAGTTCCTCTTCTAGTTGGGCCAAGCCAAACTGATGAATTTAATCTTGGCAGTAACGCCATCAAGTGGCTCCTTTCACAGACGAAATAGACTGTTTGTGGCCAAAAAACTACATCGCCAGTGACTATTGCCCAGAATGATAATTTGCCCCATTTAACATCCTTGCCGTCCTACTCAGATGAATGGGAAGATGGAGCAATGCCAGACAGAATCGCCATGGCCAAACTCAAAAGATGTTCCCCTCTGCAGCCCACGTCTGAACATTCGGTGTGGGCTAAACTGGCTGCATTGGACGTCTCTGCAGTGGGGAGGACAGTCATCACTGAACCCAGCAAGTCCAATGTCAGACTTGCACAAATTCTGGTGGAGGGGGTTGTTCCTCCCTCAAGAGGAGGTGGCCGAGTTCCAGTTGGTCTGTCCATCCATTATCAACCACTTATCCAAAGTAGGGTCATGGAGGTAAGCATTTCATTTGAGGACCCCAAACTTTTTGGGTTCCATTAAAAATAGTAAACCCCACCGAAAAACCACTGATCCTCAAGAGGAATGCAAAGTTTGGAGAACGGTCCCCCTGAGCTCCTGTACAGGATTGACCTGAACCAGATTTCATCCAATCCAGTGCACTGTGCACACAGCTTGTCATCATCATGGGGCAGCAGAGCTCCGAGGTAAGCTGATCATCGAGTGATCAAAACACCGGTGGTTTGAATTAATCAGAAAGCATGTCAAAGTGTCCTCGAACAGGACACTGAACCCCTAATTGATTAGGAGACGACATCAAAATTAACCTGATGGCTAAATATGGCGTATTTATATTCTAAATATTCCTTCATATACATTAATATGCAATAATATGTTTTTGTTATTATTGTTGCTGTTGTGTCACTCTCACCAAGGTCAGAAGAAGTGATATGGATGATATGAAGCTGCTCTTTTCAGGGCCTACTGTGCTCCACTCTGTACAGTTGGTGCAGTTACGAGAGCAGAGATGGAGAAGCTGCAGCTGTCACGTATATAATGATACCTATCACCAATAACGAGACTTTCAGAACCAAGCTCAAGCTTCCAAGATAGACAAGTGTTAGTGACGAGCGACGTTCCCACTTTTCCTGCTATGCTGAGAAATTCCATGTGCACATGTATGTGTCGATGAGCAGGTCCAGTGAAATGTGGTTATAACGTCATCACTGAGCCCACACAAAGGGACACAGGTGCTCTTCTAGTTTCTGGACAGACTGGACCAAATGTCTGTGGTTCAGGTTTTAACCGTGATGGACTTGTCAATTGTTTTATAACTCGGTGCTCGCCATGTGCTGTGCTCTTTAACATGGATCCATGTGTCTGAATAAACTCGGATCTGATCTTGATTTTTTTTTTTTGCTCATTGATTTGCGGCAAATGACGTCAGCTCTGAGTTTGCTTTTTCCACACATCGGCCCCCCTCCCCGCACTTCGCTCTCCCGTCGCTGTCGAGGACGCGACGTCTGCGGTATAAAACGGGGCTGGGGCCACTCCTAACGGGGGCATTTCGTATTGTGTGTGTGTGTGGGTCTGGCGACCACTGCCGTGCTCTGCAGAGAAGGTTGTGTGTGTGTGCGTGTGTGTGCGTGTGTGTGAGGGAGATCCTAAGCCTGAAGAGACCAGGATGGCGACCCTCGTAGAACCCGCTGATCTGGAGACTCTGAGCAGTGCCAGTAACATCATGGCATCGCCGTCCTCCTCGAACCTCTCGCAACACTTCGTCGACAGCAAATTCTACCTGCTGGTCGTGATTGGGGAGATCGTGGCGGAGGATAACTTGAAGTGTGCCATTGCGGATATTGAGAAAGGTAAGAGGTGGAGGATGGGAGATGGCGGTGGAGATAGAGGGAGTCGTCAATGGATTAGCCTATTTATCCTTTTTTATCCTATTTAGCCTATTTCTCAGGCACAGCCACCTGGGGATAAACTTGCAGAACGACTTGCGGTGAAATACCATACGTGCATAAATCACGTCTCTCTTGGAAATTAAACCCGTGCATGGAATATATGCACCATCTGTTCCCAATCATCTCCCGTAGTCAGCGTTATTGTTCACACCGGGGCTGTTGCGCACAGACAAGCTACGCCTTGGTCCAATCCTCAGCATCTCTACCGGCTCTGCACCATATAAATCGCTTATATGGGGAGGAATCAATGTTTTCTTTCATTAGCGTCTCCACAAGGCCCGGTGTTGTCATTGCCAACACGTGGGTTGGGTCCTCAAATCAAGTTGACACGAGTGATTCAGCACATCCAGACTATGCGTCAATAACGCAGCCGGTCGTCTCTTCGGCCTTGGGCCACGGTCTTATCAACAACTGCGCATTCTCTGCTGCACCTAGCAGTGATTTATTTCCTGGTGGTGAGATGTTGTCATTATACTGGGATTTGAGTGAGGAAGACGCCGCTTTTGGTGCAGGCTGTAGTTTAAGCCTCTTGTATCGCTGCCACATAATAGCCGCTCTGTCTGGTTGTCTGTTCTGCGTAGTACACATAATGCAGATCATTCTGACAGAATCAAGCGCTGGTTTTGTTTATGGAGGAACAGCGGATTTTCCGCCGGCTTACACAGAAATCAGTTTTTAAGCGATGAGTTTTACACTCGTTTCCCCACTGGTGGTGCCACCCACCGGATCACCGTGTCTGGAGTCCACTTCTTCTTATTTCTAGAGAGGTGCTGGTGCAACAACTGAAGGACAGGGATTCTGGGCTTGAAAGACCCCAAATAAAAGGGATTTTGTGTGTGTGTGTGTGTGTGTGTGTGTGTGCGTGTGTGTGGGAGCCTATAGGGAAAGGTGGGGGGGTGGGATTCTGTCTTTCTATGTCAGCGTCTGAGATCATGCTGCTCTCTAGGTGATCTTTGCCATCTGTGTGAGGAGATCAAGATCTGGGTGAGCTGGCAGTGTTGTCGGTCCATCAGCCCTCCTCACCCAGCAGGGTGCTTAAAGAGCAGGGATCAGGGCCCTTCCCTGTCTCATAAGCCTCCTCTGGTGTCAAGTGTCCTCCAGAACACGGGTCTATGAACAGAATGGAAGGGGGGAAAAGAAACCTCTGGATTTCAAGCTTCATGTGTTGCATCTGGACAGTGTGTCAGGATAGAGAATTCAGTTCAATTCAAATGTCTTCACTTCAAACATGATCAACACAATACTTCTCAAGAAAGAATCCAACAAACACATGTCGGAGAAGAGCAGGAGGAAGTTATTGCTCATCACTTTCTGCCTCCTCGACACAGTTCAAGTACAGCTATGGTGGACCACGTCCTCTTCCAGCAGGCCCGAGAAGAAAATCGTCTTCCAACAAAGTAAAGCAGTTCTTAATTCAGACAAACACTACGTATCCCGAGCCCCCAGGAGCTCACTGGCAGGCTCTCCCTCTGGGCCTGGCTCCAGACGAGGGCCCCGGACCTCCTCTGTCCAGGCCGCTCCACCTCGTCCTCCTTCTTTCATGGGGTCTTCTTGAACCTTTCTTCGCTTGATCCCTCGCCCGAGACCAATTCATCGTGAAAGACCCTACCAGGAGGACAGGCCCCCAGAGAACACAGCCCCCAGCTTCATAGACACACAGACAGAGCCCTCATAGGCCTTCTCTTTAAAGTCAGAGACAGCTCTGGGCCATGCTGGCTTCTTCTAAGAGAGCACCACAACGTTTAGCAGCAGCCAGCGAAACCACGCTGTGGAGGTTACGGAGGTAAGGACACATTTGGTGCCGACTTGAGTCACACGAGAATGGCGACAGTCAAAGACGGATGGACAAAGTGTTGAAGTGTGTGTGGTGGGGGTGGGTGTCCTGCTGTAAAAGGAGAACTGTGGCAGCTCGAGGGCTAAAAGGAAAGAAGAAAGAGAAAACAGAACAAGTCTGAGGACCGTTTCCTGTACCGCGTGTCTGCTGCGAGCTAACTGCAGGACATTGTCCAGGCCGGGGCGAGCTGTGTAAGCAGGCCGACTTCCTCTGGCTTAATCTAGAACATTCCCTCTGCCGGCTGCATGGGCTCCGAGTGTGCACGTGAGCGTAAATGTGTGTGTGTTCATGTGTGTTCAAAGTATTGGTCTGAGGTCAAGACATGCAGGAACCATATGGGGTCTCTGCTGTTGTCCCCTCCCAAGGTTAGCCCGTGCAGACGGGCAGCCCCTGTCAACATAACAGGTGGACATGTGAACTCGGCGAGTGACCCGACCCAGAGGGGGTGGACAGACTGTGCTGACAGAGGAGACACCATCATGCTGCCAAAGCAGAAATTTCTCTAAGGTTTATTTTGCACGTCACTAGCGTACGTCCCCGTATTACGGAGGGCGAACACAGACTCAGACGGAGCTCGGGGGGCGATTAAGGCCAGATGCCTTTCCCGACGCCCCTCGGTGGGTTCGAACCCGCGGCCTCTGGCTCGTCAGGTCCTACGGTGGGCGCTCGGGCGCCGAGCTATTCCGCGACAGAGCAACTTGTGAAACTCCGCAGCTCGAACACACGGAGTTTGTGATCGCTGTGACGTGTCAGAAACAGGAAGGAAACTGTGTGCGACACGGAGGGAGTCGAGAGAAAACAAATGAATAACGACGACCACACACAAAGCCATGTCTGAAAGGCTGCAGCAAAAACAGGGAAGGAAAAATCCAATTTGGTTAAAAGCCATGTGACGCAGCACCTCAGCCACATGTTCGGCCTACGGGACACATCATAGGAGGGAGGGGGCTAGCATCGAAAATGAGAAGAAGCACTGCAGTCCAGGAGTGGTAGTGGCAGGACTGCTGGACCTCAACACACACAGTTAACATCAATCTGCAATGACTGTCCATCTTTCCCGTCACATGCGTCAGCACAGACCCAACAGAGCGTGTGCAGGAAGTGTCTTTGTGGGCTTATTCATTCCTGCATGTTTCCTTAATGCGGATGCCTACTGTAAAGACTATTTCTTTACTTGTCACTAATTCTAATATTTTTACTACTGATAATTAAAACGTGTATATATCAGACTCTGTTGAGTACTTTACGTATAAACGTAGGACATCCTTTTGGATTAACCTAGCCTTGGTTGCCTTAACGTTGTGGGATTCACAGCTTGTACTGCAGGGCGGGTGGGTTTCTGTCTCAATGAGGCAGAGTAATGTTACCGAGTACCGAGTAACAGTACCGAGTACTGTTTCTGCTGATGAGATTAGACATTTTAGAGCATATGGCACTGACTGAAGCAAACTGTCCTCCTCTCTCGCTGAACAATGTCTTCTTCTTTCCCCTTTTCTGTGCATGTGACTTGGGAGGGGCTGGGTGCTCTTCCTGGCGCCCTATTATAGGCTGGGCCCCTGACGCCTGGCTCGTCATTCCCTGATGTACGTGCTCTGCCACTTTCAAAGTTCATCATCCATCCATACATTGTCAGGCGGTTATCTGGGGTCGGGGTCATGCTGGAGCCTATCCCAGTGCTCACTGGGCAAAGGGTGGGAAACACCCTGGACGGGTTGCCATTCCCTCTCAGGGCTCGAGTGGTTGGGGGGTTTGGTTTCCTGCTCAAGGACACTTCGACATGTTCTTCCTATCTCTTTTAGTTCCATAATATTCGGTTATCGTCCCTCTGTGTTGTATTGTGTAGATTCTGTCTTATTCGGTGTACACAACATCCATTGCACGTCTGTCTGTCTTGGGACAGAGATCCCTCCTCCGGGGCTCTCCCTGAGCTTTCTTCCTATTTTTTCTACCTGCTGAATGTTTTTTTTTTTTAAAGGAGGTCGTTCCTGATCTGATTTGAAGGTCAAAGGACAGGATGTTGTGTTAGCGTAAACCCCCCTGAGGCAAATTGGTAATATGTGATAATGGGCTATACAAATGAAGTTGACTAGACTACCGTTTGGTTTTTAAGCCTTAAACCAACATAAGGTAACAGCTTCCGATATTCGACCCTCAAAGTGAAAGCAAATCCAAGCAAGGGGTCATCACAACACCTGCGTCTGCAGACTCAAGAGCCTAGTTTGACGGGAACCCTGGTGGAGGCCGCTGGATGTGCCCATGTGTCCCATTCAATAAATCAATGCCGGCTACAGTGCCCTGGGTGTTGGCTAATGGGAGTGACCGACCCACTGTACCAAACCAGAGGCCCACGGAGGAGGAAGGAGGCGAAGAGAGAACAGGAGCTTCGAGGGAAACAGAAAGTATAGTGACGGGCCATGGCAGCAGCCTGACCTCTGGGAGTCTGCCTTCCCCACATAATGGCAGGAAACTCTCCATGTCATCATTTCCCTCTAAGCTGGGGAAGAAATTAGGTCAGATGGACAGACAGACAGACCACTGAGCATGTCCACATGCGAGTGGGTAACCCGATTATAAACCGACAGTCATTACTCCAACTTTAGAGTCATCCAAACACGTTGAAACGACAGCAGCCTGACCCCAGGAAGGCTCCTGCTGCTGTTTTCACTTCATTGTTGAAACTTTTTATGAATGTCAACAGCAAGAAAGAGACAGAGGTCCACCTTTACCTGTCACCACTTGTCCCCACGTTGAGGGGGCGGACACGGCCCTTAGATGGAGCTTAGGGGGGTTAAGGCCGGATGCCCTTCCTGATGCCCTGTGATGGGTTTGAACCCGCAGCCTCTGACTCGCCAGGTCCCAAAGTACACGCAGTACCACTGAGCTACCACCTAGCAAACATATCCCTTTTAAATTTGAATTTACATAGCTGCAATTTTTCCCATTGAAACAAAAGTAGAGAGAAGACTCGTTTTGACAGGAGACAGGATCATCCTGATAGTTATCCTCACTCTTTTTCAACTGGGAAAGACTCCTCCACACATCACAAACCACACTTTTATCATTTTCAGTTCATCATCTCTCCATGGCTTTAAGAGATGGAGGTGGATGACCCCTGTGGTGACCCCTAACTGGAGCTGCCAATAGTAGTAGATTCCTTCCTGGATCCATCCACCCATCCATCCATCCATCATCATCATTTGCTTATCTGGAGTCAGTTTGCGGAGTCATGCTGGAGTCTATCCCAGCATTCACTGGGCTAAAGGCAGGGAAACAGCCTGGACAGGTCACCACTCCGAGCAAGAGCACATCCACATGTTTACTGGACCCGTGGTGGCTCAGCGGTAGAACATGTGGCTACAAGTCAGGGGTTGTGGGTTCAATTCCACTGCAGAGCGTCAGGAAAAGCACATCCAGCCTTGATCCTCCACGCTCGGTCAACATGAGACATATGCTGTAAAGCACTTCGAGTGGTGAATAGACTTTAGAAGAGCGCCGTGTAAAGAGGAGCCCTTTACCATTCCTATTTCTGAGGGACGGATGTGCAAACAATGGCCTCCACATGCAAATGTGGCTCAGTTTAGCACATCACTGAGAGCTACAGTGAGCAGCACAGATGCAGCTCATCTGTGCTCTGCAGAACCTGCATCCTGGCTCTGGCAGAAGACGTTCGAGTCCTAAGAGAAATAAAGAGGAAGTCCTTTAACCGGAGGCTTTATTCTGGATAAAGGCAACCTATTCAAGCTGCTCCCTGGGGTGGCTTTGACAGTATAAATAATTCAATTACTCCTCCGCCTGCCATCCCTGTGCCCCACCCTGGACAAAGTCTGCATAACGTGGGGTGGTGTGTATGTGTGTGCACCCGGTTGTGTGGCGGAGAGACTTTGTTCAGACATGAGGAAAGTTTGCCTCTTTCTGCGTGTATGTGCATGTTCTCCAAACAGCCACGCTGACCGGGCAAACTGCTCTGAGTGGCATCCCCAAGAACTGTAAATGTGTAGCGGACACATTAATGTGGGTCTGTTGTTTTCTCCCGGTGCATTGTGGGAGGAAGCGTAAGCTGGGGGGACAAAGGACCCGCTGATCCAGAGGGGCATTTGTGTGACAGGGGCCGTCTGCTGGAGCTGGAGCTACGCGGCGCAGGATATTGTTCATTAAGGACAGAGAGGCCGCAGTGTCCCGGTTTCTCTTAGAGAGGAGAATAAAAGGTGCTGGCTGAGCCTGTGGGTCGGCCGGCCAGCATATACACAAAGAGGAGTTTCTGACCTGGCGTACATGTTGGAGGGCAATTCGACGCAAAACCCATTTCTAAAAAAAGTGTGACTAAACAGTGACTAAACTCATTTCTTTTTTATAGCCTGTGGTTTTGTGGAACTGTCTCTGGAATGGTGTGTTATGGGCTGGGACCAAACATTTCTCCTCTCTTTGGGAGTCCTTTAGAAAAGCTTTGCCACCGTGCTGGGTGATGCAGCTAAAATAAACACTACCTCCGTATTTTTAGAGCTTTGGCCAACATGCATCTGGATCAGGCCACGGACCAGCACGCACTTCGGGAACTGATGAGGCAGAGGCTGCGGGTTTGAACCCCCTGCGGGGCATGAGGAAGGGCATCTGACCTTAATACCCCAAGTTCCATCTAAATTTTTGGTTTTTTTTTTTCAAGATTGGTGGTTTGATCCCAGGTCCCTACAGAAACTGTGTTGAAGTGTCCTCAAGCAAGCCGGTGAGATCCTAACTGCTTGAAAAATAGCCTGCAGGCTAAATCTGTCATATATGTTTATTAATATGCACTGTTCCTACAAAATGAGCTTATTATCATTATTATCATTATTATCAGGGGCCGATGTAGCTCAGTGGTGTAGCAGGTTTGATCCCCATTGTGGGGGGTCAGAAAATGGGCATCCGTCCTAAATCCTCCATCCATGGTAAAATGTGAGGCATAAATTGTGAAGCGCTCCGTGTTGTCGCTACGCTTAAAAAGCGCTATAGAGAAATGAGTCCATTTATTGTGAACCCCACTGAGGCAGATTTGTAATCTGTGTTTAACGGGCTATGGAAATAAGACTGACTTAACTCCATTGACTACAATGATCGCGGCGTTCAGCAAACACAGCTCGCTATTGACCCGGTGACGTGCCGGGGCATTTTAACGCCAATTGAACTTACAGCAGCTCGGCGAAAGCCAACCTGTCTTCATATGCATACTGGCAGGAGGCAGGAGACAGAATGAAAACGCACCTCTCATTCAACACGCGGCCCACGCCAACAAAAACACCCCTGCGAGTGTGGGGAGCACAGATACCTCACTGTGTTTGCGTTGTTTATGTGAATATAAAAATATGCACTGTAGGCTTTAAAACCTGCAGTGGGGTGTTCGCCGTTATTCAAACATCGTGCATTTGCTCAAGAAATATGCTCCAAGGGACTCGCCAAATGTTTACCCTGTGCACAAAATGACCAAACTGTGCATCACGCGATGAAAACCACAGAGTGCCATACCAGAGGACCCTTGCCATTTGCATGCCAACACACACACATACACATGCAAGAACACTTGTGTGCATGGCGTGGCACCCACACACAGAAACCCACACATGGACACAGCTGCTAGAGCCATTGAAGCTTAAGGCAGAGCGCAGGGTCTATTTGCAATGGAGGACAAACATGTATTTTATTTTCAGTCCCACCACAGGTTCAAACAATATGCTAATGTCTGCTTTTTCCATGAGCGGAGCTCTGGGATGTAAATGAGACCACAGAGTGCAGCAAACCCAATTGCGTGTGGACGGTCTCGGAAGGCACCGAGTCAAAGGGTGATGCACCATAAAGAGATGGAAGAACGAGACAGACGATGGGGAAGGAGACACGGGATGAAAGATGGAGAGCTGGCATGAGACTTTTAATACACAACTGGGCGAGTCAGTGACGAGCTAGAGCCTCCAACGATGCCATATATAGATTTTAATCCTATATCTAACAATGAGGTGAACATGGAGCTGCCATGCAAAAGGAAAAGAAGACATGGGAGGACATGCAGATGGCTGGTGTGACAGGAAGATGCGAGGCAGAGGACAGGAAGAGGTGGAGATGGATGATTCACTGATGGGAGCAGTCAAAAGTGGTAGTAGTACTATTTACGAATGAGCATCCATCCATCCATCCATCCATCCATCCATCCATCATCAACTGCTTATCTGAAGTAGGGTCGTGGAGTCATGCTGGAGCCTATCCCAGTACTCATTGGGTAAAAAGTGGGGAGACACCCCAGACAGGTTGCCACTCCATCAAAGGCCTTGAGCACTTGAGCGTTCAGTGTCTTGCTCAAGGACACCTCAACATGCTCTCTAAAGGAGCCAGAGATCGACGCACCAAGCCTCTGTCCACCAGCTGACCGCCATACCTCCTGAGCGATGCTGCCCCTAGCCAACGAGCACCGCAACAAGTTAAAAAGTACCAGATTCTCAAAAACAAACAAACAAAACTTTTAAAAAATACCAGCAACCTCCCGAGTCTCCTTTTAACCTGGAAAAAAAAACCTAGCTGCTGACTGAGCCAGTGCCATCCACCACACGATATTTAGCTGTGGCCTTCCTCTCATACCCACAGGAGAAGCCCAGGAACGGAGGACACACACTGTGCAGAGTTGACAGTAAGGGGATAAAAAGAGCAAACGGGAAAAGCAGTGCTGGATCTCCAGCTTAACCTAAGCCCATCTGAACTGAAAGGAAATAGACATGCATAACTAGCCTTTCTTCTGTCAGACTAACGTTGACTTTGATAGGCTGAAAGATTACATCAGTGCTAATGAGACCTCCATTTTTACATGTTATGATTAGTCCCCGTGTTGTGGGGTTGGTGGACACGGACTTAGATGGAGCCTGGGGGATTAAAGCCGGATGCTCTACCTGATGTCCCGTGGGGGGGTTTGAATCCACAGCCACTGGCCCATCACTTCCCACAGTGCACTCTCCACCACTGAGCTACCACAGCCCCCATGGTGGTAGTTCCTGGTACCTTCAGCTGGGAGGAGGTCATGGGGTAGACTGAGGACCAGGTGGTGGGATTATGTCTCCACACTGGCCTGGGACCACCTCAGGACCCCCCAGTCAGACCTGGTCTGGCCAGGAGAAGGGGAGTATGGGGTCCCCTGCTGGATCGGATACCTCAGCAACCTGGCTTCGGAAAGCAGTTGATGATGGATGGATGTTATGAAATCCAACTCTATTTGACCTAATGAAGTGTATTTGAAGACGTTATGATGATGAGTCGGAGTATGGGGGCTTAACTTGGAGGAAAATGTCCGACTGTTTGAAGAGAAGTTAAGTGGTGAAATCTGAAGACAAATGAATGAAGGTCTGCTCATAAAATCCATCCAAACCTGCTCAAAAAAAACCAACATGACAAACACACACACACACACACACGCAAACTATGCAAAACCCTGCATGGAGGGACATCAGAGCCGAGTCTTACTTGTACTGCTGGTGGTCCTTGGTGCTGCGCGTCTTGGCCATGAAGCGCTCAGCCAGTTTCTCCAGGTTTCTGGAGTACTCCATCTCAATCTCCGACTTTTTCCTGAAGAAGTCCTGGAGATCCTGGAGCAGCTGGACCCTCATCTC
Source organism: Regalecus glesne (assembly GCA_900302585.1). Classification (NCBI taxonomy): domain Eukaryota; kingdom Metazoa; phylum Chordata; class Actinopteri; order Lampriformes; family Regalecidae; genus Regalecus; species Regalecus glesne. The sequence continues at coordinate 13,896 of OMLC01037408.1, forward strand.
TGTCTGCTGGTCCAGACATTTCTGCTGCTCCACGAGCTGGGCCCGGATCTCTGGGAGGGAAACAGAACATGAGACACCTGGGTCAGGACGAAGCCATTATGAACGGGAGCATGTGTGTTTTGTATTACCCAGGCCTAACTGATATCAATCCGTTATGTGCAGTGCCCGCACGGCGCAGTTTTAGTTCAAATAAATCCCCCGCAGAACGCTCTGAAACAGCTTAAATCAGCTCATTATCTCTTGGTTATGGCGTTGCAAATTGCTGTCTGTAGCAGTGTGGCGCTTTCTCCAAGGGCTCCGAGAGAGGGGGGGGCAAAGCTGGTCTCCAGTGTTTCATTAAGGCTCAGCATACTTCAAGATGAATGGACCCAGATTGTAATTTCATGCAGAGCAACAGAGGAGACCCCCCCACACACACACAGACACACAACAAATAGCCAATCAAAAGGGAGACAATTAGTCCCCCAAAAAAGTGTATATAGAGAAAATTAACTTTTATGGTTTGCTGAAATAACTCTCAGCTGTCAGAATGTCATTCTTTTGAATATGCATATCTATATACTGTACATATATGGATATCCATCCAGTTCAGGTATGTAAGTAACTTGCTAACATTTAACTTCAGTATCTCTGATACATTCTCTGCACCATTGCATTTTATCACCTCTTATTTTCACCTGTATATATATATGTCTAAATACTGGGGCTATGGTAGCTAAGCTGTAGAGTACGTGCTTCGGAGCTGATGAGCCAGACGTTGCGCCCCGCGGTGGGTTCCAACCCACTCCAGGGCGTTTGGAAAGACATCCAGCCTTAATCCCCCACACTCCAATGTGGTGGAAATCTGAAAATAAATCTGAATCTCGGGGTAGATATTAGCCAATGATCTTTTTTAGGCTTCCTGCAGGAAGGGACAGACACAGAGTGCAAAGCAGTCCGTTAGGTCTGACAAAGA
>OMLC01037410.1:0-10199 GCA_900302585.1 Regalecus glesne
CCATGAGCAAGGTGATGGGAAAAAGAACCAGTCGGTCCCCGGGTGCTGCAGCTGCTCACTGCTCCTATACAATAAGATGGGCTAGATGCAGAGAGTAAATCTCATTGAATGTATGTAGAATCCATCCATCCATCCATCCATTGTCAACCGCTTATCCGAAATCGGGTCGCGGGGGAACTGGAGCCTATCTCCGTTCTCATTGGGCGAGAGGCGGGGTACACCCTGTATAGGTCGCCAGTCTATCACAGGGCAGAGCAGTTAGGGGAACAGTGTCTTGCTCAAGGACACCTCGACACGCTTCTCTGCAGGACCGGGGATCAAACCTGCAACCTTCCGATCGCCAGGCGACCGCTCTACCCACTGAGTAGTGCCACCCCTTCATATATAATCAGCGGTCAAATATATTGCACAGGTGGTAACTGGAAATTGCAAAGATGGTAAAGTTGCACATGTGTGTGTAGTATTTATTAAGAAGTCATATGGAATAAAGAAAGAAGCTGTTCCTCAGTCTCCTGGTGTGTCTTTTCCAAGTCCTGTATCTCATCCTTGAGGCCAGCATGGAGAACAGGCTATTACACTAGGACTAGAATAGTGGTTTGGTTGTTGTGAAGCTTCATTTTCTACATCATCATCTTCATCATCCTCGTCTTCTTCATGGTCAGCAGCATTGTCGTCATCAATCTCCATATTCTCTAACAGTACACATCCATTGATGCAAATATCATTGATGCAGTCTGAAGGCTTAGCAATAGGCTTGAAGTCTACATCATGAGTAGCATCCGACACTTCCAACCACGCATTAGAATCCAAAATCTCCACTTCCAAATAAGATGTTTCTTTTCATGCTTTTAAATTTGCCTCTTCCATTTCCAATGACTGCCTTTGCTTGTGAGGAAAAGTGGAGCTGCTTTTTTTGCCTCTGCTTGATGATGAACGGAGGAGGCACTTGAAGTGCTTGTTGGATCTTCTTATCATGCCAACTGAATGATCATCACTTGACTTTCATTTTCATTTCCTTTTTTGTTTGTCACTGATGGTGATTCTTGTGCAAAAGGTGCCTCTTATAGCCATCGTCCAACTGTGTTAAGAAATTCTTGCAAAAATAAAAATGTTGACATGAACTTGATATACCCCTGATTAAGTGCAGCATTGCAGCATAAATGGACCTGGGCCCATCCACTTGTTCAACTAGCTCGTCCTAAATAACTGGGAGAACCTATATTTTCTTAACTTTTACTTTGAATTATTGCAATTAACATTAAAATACGCAAGACTGAAAATACGTTTCCCTTTCTAAAACACAAGACAATATTTATTAGGTTAGTATCATGTGTGAAGTCTGGACCAATCACAACAGGCCATTTTACATTGGCCCAAACCTATAAAGTCCATGTACACACATTACAGTACGGAGGTTATTCAGTGGCAGATGATCACCAAACAAACCTTGTTTGGAAGACCTGACTGATATTGTAGGCTACAGATACATTCATTCATTCATAGAACTAAATGTCAGTGTTCTAGATGAATGGATGTATTGGTCTACACAAGCCACAGCAAAAAAAAACATCATGATAGGATACTTTGTTTAATTTTCACACAATTTGAGCAAAATATTGATGTATATGGCTTGTAATAAATAGAAATGGTTGCAGGTAAACTTTAAGTCATCTCAGCAGTGAAGATATTTTAGAAAAATATGTTAAAAGCATCATAATCAACCAGACACAGTAGTCGCCTTCCATAGCATGATATCAGTCATTTCTCTTTTAGCGAGAGGTCCGTCTTAAGTGTCACGATTAGACCCCATAATGTGGAGTACATGGATTTAGATGGAGCTGGATGCACTTCTTGTGAGCCTACTAGTTGGAAACTATTGAGGGAATGCAAACAGTAACTTCTATAGTTATAAGGCCAAGCAAAAGTTACTTTGACCCATCCAAAATTGAAATCCTGGTGTCCTGCCCACCACTGATATAGTCCTTTTCTACTGCTTCTTTTTGTAGTAGTTGCTGTACTGACAGGTGAGGTGCTTCGAATTCATTTGTTTTATAAATAAATCCACTGAATATTTGTTTCACTAATTCAATATTTCAGAAATGAACCAAAAACGGTTCTATAACAATGGTTTTGGTTGTAACCAGTCCAAGTTTAACTTTTCTTATTTCACATTGTTTTGTAAAACAAGTTTCAAGGGCTCTTTGAGTTGGCTTCGTTTAATCTGGCTTCCCTACTCTCCTCTGCTCTCTGTGGTTAAGCGAAAGCAGGGCAAACCCTCCAGACACATGCCCTATTCTATGAATTTACAGTAAATGTGCTGATTCCTGATAATGATTGATGTATCAAAATAAAGGGGGAAATCAAACCCCTCATGATTTATGCATCATTATTGGGATATGAGATGACCTATAACAAAAAAATGAGATTTTGGCCATTTCATAGCCCAACAGAACGTGTATCAGAGGACTTTTCAACTTATTGTAAGGTCTTTGGATTTCATTTGTTTTCCACCCACAGTCTTTAGGGCAAAATAATATGGGATAACAACGTGCTCACACTTGGATGTTCTCCTGTTGTTTGCTTAGGCTACTCATGGTTTGATGGTCTTGGTTGACGATTTTCCAATGATGGAATCAAAGTGGACTATTTTATGGCAGAAGTGTGTATGTGTGGTAATAATGCTAAATGTATCAAATTAAAGGGGGGAGGAATCATACCAAAACAGAGCAGGGAACCAGGTTCAAATCAACAAGTAAACCAAAACAAATATTTGAAATGAAACCCTATCATGTGTTTGTTGATCTATGTTCATATATTACATACATGCAGTTTAAATTTTTTAACTTTCTGGTATTCCAGCTTCATGCATCCCCCAAGCTTAATCATATTAAACTATGCTGCTTTTCACCTAGGTCAATATTAGGGGCAAAATTCTAGCTTGATATGAAGTCCAATCACTGTTGATGGAAAGGGGACTTTTTTGCTTTCAACATACCTGCACCAGGAATGAGCCAGCCAATTCAGTCCATCCAACTGGTAATCCCTCAATTCTAGGCCCTCACCACCGATGTAAGTTGGTTGTTTCTTTAGTGCAACAAATCTTGGCCTTTGTTTCAACACCTGTGGGAAAATGTGAAAAAAGGACAGGTTCAGGTTTATTTTTTCAAATAGCATTTCAAAAAGAATGGCTAGCAGGTTGAGGAGTGAAACCCTAACATTCAGACTTACTTTGCAGTCTTTGGAGGGAACGGTTTTGCTGGAGTTACGGTGAGTAAAGCTATCTATACAGAGTTGAAACTTCTTTTTGACCAGAGCTCCATCTTCCCAGCTGCACTCCAAATAGGGTAAGCCCATCCATTTGCATAAGTATTCTGGTTCAGAGGATGATGATGTCTTGTGACTGTGAGCTGTTGGGAATTTTGAATAGGACATAAAAGGATTCTAAGGGATGATTGTAACATGAAGAAAACCACTTGAAAATGCAGGTCTACAGACATTGGATTTTGATCATTAAAAATAAACCCACAACAGTCACAGGTCTATTGGGATGATAATGGAAACTAGAAATAAAACTTACAAGGAAAGTCAGAGGATCCTTGTGTTTTCCCTGTTTTGGTTGCTGTTGATTAGAATATAGAATTTAGAAGTTTGATTAAAACATTCAGTAGTACAAAAAACAAGGTTTTCTGTACTGCTATTAAGCATATATGTAACTGTTAACTTACCGATGATCCGCTCTACTATTTGAAACTGTTTGTTCAACTCTGCAGTGAGCTCTTGCTGGCAGTTATGATACTCTATATCCTCAGGGGATGCTCTTCTCAACCTATGAATATTGAAAATAAGCATTGTAAATTGCTAGTCTGGAAAGGTTTACATAATTTTCAACAATATAGCTGTAAAAATACAAAGATTATCACCAAGCATTGAGCTCATCATTTTTCTTTATATAGTTGTCCAGTTTCTTGAGTCCCTTGACCTTCTGCTGTGTCAAAGAGTCCATGCTCTCCCATGTGTTGTGGATATAAGACCATCCTTTCCATTTGATCAGATAATGAGTCTCCCCTTCATCTTTCTCTGCATCAAAGCCTTCACCCGGGTCTCCATTTTCCTCCACAGTATACCAAGTAGTTGAGGCACCAGTAGCTGGAATGGTAAATGGGAAAAATCTTTTAAAACGTATACAAATTCTGACCCACAGCCTGCATCTTTAGGGACACGGACTCTAGTAAAAGCCAAAAATGCATCACCTCCTTTTTTGCCCTTTCTGGTGTCCATTATCTTCTCTATGGTCTCACTGTCATCATCTTGCTGCTCCTCTGCTACATCCCCAGCCATTTCAATCAGGTCATCAGAGTCTGTCTCAAAGTCATGTTGGTCCTCTTTATAACTGTAACAGACCACATTGACAGAGAAAAAACTGTCAGCCATAGTAAAGGAAGGTGACATACTAGTAGGAATGCACTCTATTTTTTACATTTCATCTGTACACTTGATACTCTCATCCAGAGCTATTTACAATGTCTGTGCAACAGAGAATTGATCTTATTCAGTTTTGACCACCATGGCAAGAAACCAACAGTAGAAAGCTCAACTGCTGTGGTCAAAGTCACTCATCAATAAAAGTCAAACAGCCCTGATCTGTAGTCTTTGCTATGGGGAGTTCATGTTACATAATAAGATTGAAGCCACAAGTCTTAAGTCCTCCTACCGGGTGCTTTTAACAGTCCCTAGAGACCACTTAAAGTTAAAAGGCTGTTTTTAAATTTACTTTATGAATAAAATTGACTTAAAAGGAGGTACTGAAAATATACTTGTCAGACAAATAATTATATGGAAACACGCCTTTTGACTTTTGTGGCACCCCTTCGCCTAGTTTGTCGCTTTGGAGTATCCTCATCATCATCGTCGTCATCGTCATCATCATCATCATCTTCAGCAGATGACTCCTGTTTTCTGGTTTTCCTTCCCTTCTGAGATTGCTGCTTTTTGGCTGCCATAGATTTGGCCTGAGGTCTACAAAGGCAGTAAGTCAAGCACAAAGAAATACAAGCCACTTAGAGACAATGAACCAAATGTCAGGCTCATTCTCACTCTTCTTTTGCTGATTCCAGCTGTGCAGCAGCTGATTCAAACTCAACTGCCTGACTGCAGCCATAGGCCTTGAGACTGCTTCAATAAGTTAATATCTTGTACTTAAGCCTTTCAAATCAGTTACACAGGCCAGATGTGTAACTGTTTTTTAACTTCAAAGCTATGTAAGCAAGGTGATTGGAGATCAAAATCTAAATCTGTAGAGGTCAGATTTTCAGACCGAATATTCTGTACTCCAGAAGGGTACAGAACTTATGTTCCAAAATCTAAATAAACAAATAATTAAGTAAAATGAAAAAAAGTAATTATTTGGTCACACAAGATGAAATGAATTTGGGTTGACCAGTGGGTAGCTGTCTGATGGCCAGGCTTTGCTACACCCTTACCTTCTAGCAGGAAGTCGTCTGGATCTAACTTTTTTCTCTTCCTGCTCACTGTCTGTACTGCTGGAATCTTCCTCATCCTCCTCTTCATCATCATTTGAGTCATCATCTTTCCAGATATTTCTTACAACAAAGAAATACCACAAGTTCACCCTCAAAGGCCAAACATTGTTCTTAGCAATTTTCGTTAAGATAATAATGGCCATGGAGTCTTTAGGTTAACCTGACTTAATCCAAGATAGGCCACTGATCAGACCAAAAGAAATTGTTGAAGATTTAGAATACCACCTAATAGTCTGGCTAAAATTCAAAAATAAACCCACTTTAGCCTATGTGGTGCAAACAGATACCCATTCAAAAGTCAGTATAAAAAGATGGGTCCCCCTACAAGATGTACACAGACAATAAAAACATACACATTGACACTGCGTGACAGACATAAAAAATGGATCATGCAAAAATACTGTGTTGTTCAAGGGCATTCTTTATACAAATGAACAAAACAGTGTCCTGTAAATCTTACAATATGAAATGGTACTGTGAGAGAGGGGATGTCTATATAAACATTGTGTTGTGGTGGGACAAATCCAATCACTGGGATTTTTTTTTATACTCACTCTTTCTTCTTAGCTCGTGTTGATTTTCGCTTGGGCTCACTTTCAGAATCACTGCTTCCCTGAAAAGAGTAAAATCACATCTTAAAGAAGACCGTTTCAGAAAAAAGTGTGCCCTAAGGGACATGAAACCAGCATTTCTTCTTAATATCCACTAGATGGCATAAGCTCAACTCTTTTTTTAAGACTGATAAATGGTAGATGGATTTAGGAAATGCATAAATACCAGGATTTACTGTTCAGTTGAATTATTCATTTGCACTGCTCAACAAAAATAAACTGAATTAATTTTCTCCTTTTTTATATAAATTTCCTTACCCCTGCTCCAATGTTTAAACGGGCAGGTTCTTGTCGACTGCGATTTGACCTTCGGACCCCATACACATCTGGATGTTCTTCCCACATCTATAATCACAAATCAATAATTCATCATTCTGCGTTATGCATATTTAAAAAGACAGTATTGTAATAATTTTTCAGCTACTAATATTTTTGTCTTTATATATTTCAACTTCAAATTAAAACTGTTTAAACAACATAAATCATATTTACACTAATTTTTTTTCTTTGTTCTCTGCTATCTTCTACCCTTCATCCCTCAGATTTGGCCTTGTCCTCAGCCCTGAGTTTCGACCTTTAAGTACACATTTTGACCAAAATTATATGGTTTGACTGTACACAATACATCTCTATCAAAGAAGGTCATAAAATAAAACCAATATCAATACAGCAGTTGCTCAGGAGGTAGAGCGCATGCCTGGGAGTCGGGTGTAATGGGTCCTTATCCTGTTGTCTGGCTCGGTAAATGTGAGGCATTCATTGTAAAGCACATTGAGAGTGCTACATAAGACCAATTTCATCGCATACAAATAGTATGCATTTAAATTCTACTAAACATACCTGCCCATGACTAGTGCTATGATTTCCATCAAACAAACAAAAAAAGTATGAATAAAGGTTGTTGGGTTTTTTAAAGAAAAAAAGCATACGACCAAAATGTAAAAAGACTTCACATGCCTGTCATTGGTAAACTGTCTAATTACTTTTGACTATGTTAAGAAATTAGAAAGTAGTCTAAATATTCATTAGAATACTGATTCCTTTGCCATCATCAGTTTAAACATAGCAGTTCCAGTTTGTCAATTCCATTTGTCATTCCCAACTCTAATTTATAATAAAACCATCAAAAAATATAGTCCAAAAGGTTTCCTATTTTAAGTTTGAGGAGTTAATGGAGCCAAAAATGTTAAAATTTCTCATCAATGAATTCATAACTTGCATAACTCCTTCAAGTTATGAAGCAATTCAACAGCAATTTTGTTGTACTTGCACAATGATAATAAAGTCATTGAATCCTGATATGGGTCACAAATGTCTTGCACAAGTAAAGCCTTGATAATCAAATTTAGAGGCTGATTATACTAGTTTTAGTCCCCTGACCAAATGTGACCACGAGCCTTAAACCTTGATGCACCAACATTCTTGACAAGCTGGTTAGGAATCGTGCTCTTTGCCAGAAGCAGATCTAGATTACCTGGAAATGGTGTCAGAGAAGGAGATGCTAACCAAATTGTTGGCCATCATAAACAATACTTCACACCCTCTCCAAGACATGCTGATCAAATACAGGAGGATCTTCAACAACAGACTAATCCCACTAAGTTTGTCCACAGAACACCACAGGAGATCATTCCTACTGGTGGCCATAATACTGTGTAACGCCTCCCTATCTTACCACAACACTGACCCAGCATTCTTGGTAGATGCTAAAACAACAGCCTTAACTGTCATTTTCACATTTTTCATATAGAATACTGTAAAATGTCACTCATGATGTGATAATTTAAGAATACCCCATATATCCTCTACAGTGCTTTTACTTATTCAATTATGTGCAGTATACCTCTGTTGACTTGCTATTATGTAAAATATACAATAACTGTACGACAACTGAATAACTGTGCAATAACTGAACATGTGAAGATGACACTACGTCTTTTTCTTAATATACATCAGCTATATTTTTAGATTTACATTTTCTACCGATACTCTTGGTCCACCTTGTTTACAGACACAAACACACACGCACACACAAACAGCTCTTTATTCTATCTTATAGGACCAAGTACTTGACTTTAGTTCTTCATATAATTTCTTCGCTATATTTTTTTGCTATTAAACAGGGCGGCATAGCTCAGTGAGTAGAGCGGTCGTCCGGCAATCGGAAGGTTGAAGGATCGATCCCCGATCCTGCATATAGCATGCAGAGGTGTCCTTGAGCAAGACACTTAACCCCTAACTGCTCCCTGAGCGCCGTATGTTGGCAGCTCACTGCCTCTATATAATAGGTTGGGTCAAAAATGCAGAGAAATCCTAATTTCCCCTTGCGGGACGGATAAGGGAATCATTTTTTATGAATATTTTTGAAATTGTGTGCTTTTGCATTGTACGAGCTGTATTTATGTCATTTCCCTTACTGTCAATGAAGAATCTATCTGTCTGTCTGTCTATCAAGCCCCTTATTCCATGGCACCCCATGAACACAGTCTTGGGATGGCTGTAGCTCAGCGGTCAAGCGTGTGCCTCCAAGTCGGGGAACTTGGGTTCAATCCCACCACAAAGCATCAGGAAAGGGTATCCAGCTATCCCCCATGCTCGGTAAATTTGAGGCATACAATGCAAATTGCTTGAGTCGTCGCTAAACTACCAAGCCGCTATACAAAAATGAGTCCATTTATCTCTAAAGCAAACCAAGTCACTTTTACCTTCTTTACATCTGCAAGACTTTCCTTCTTTCTGACGGGTTTGTCTTTGACTTCTGTGGCAGTCTGTTGGGATTTGGACTCAATAGATTCACTTTCTGAGTCTGAATGGCTCTCTGATTCTGACGAGCTGTTGGACTCCGAGTTGTGGGACCTCCTCTGCTCACTGCCATGCTCACTCTCCGACTGACTTCCAGACTCTGATCCAGAATGGTTGGATTCTTCTGAGGCGGAATTGCTAAAGAGATGGAAAAACACATTCAATGTTTCACTTTTAGAACAAATAAAGCCACTTTCTTTTGTCATTGTATTCTTACAATGAATTTGGCCTCTGCATTTAACCAACTCAAGTTCTGTTGCCTTGCTCAGGGCACAGGCAGGAGTATTAACCCTAAAACGTATGTCTTTTGATGGTGGAAAGAAACCGGAGCATGAGATGACCTGGGATTTGAACCCAGGAACTTCTTGCTGTGAGGCGACAGGGCTAACCAGCGGGCCACCTTGCTGCCACTCTTTAGGCTACCTAAGATAAATGCACACAGTACATGCAGATGTACTGCTAACAGATAAATAGGGAGTCTAAGAGGCCATCTATGTAAAGAGGAAAGGACCATCCCCGAATCAAGGGGTTGGGGGCTAAGAGTACATCGGTCACCATCTTATCATACAGCAATTACAACTATTCCCTAATCATACGTGAATACCACACTTGCACAATAGTACAATTTGTACATGAAACAAATGGTGGTTCAGTCATTATACAACAAAGCCTTTTATAAGGGGGGGGTGCAATCAGTTGAGAGTTAAGAAATCACTAAGATGAGTTAATGAAATATTGTTGTTGTTTTTTTAAAAAAAACAATGAATGTGTCCAAATAAAATGATTGACTTCATGTGACCTGAAGATGGTTGTTTTTGTTAGACTGCTGAAACTATGCCTTAAATGCATCCATCCATCTATCGTCAACCACTTAACCGGTGTCAGGTTGCAGAGGTCTTAAATGCTACAAAATTAATTGTTTCCTTATAAATCTTTAGGATTGTTGCTTTGAGAGTTGAACACTGGTTTGTGTGGGCAATTAATTAAGTCTCGAGACCCTTTTACACAGATTCATTCATAAAAATATTATAGATTCACCAAGATGTTTTATACAGGACAGCATCCTTTGTAACATGGTTGGCATGTTCATAATGCTGTACCAAAGACTGGGTAATAAGGTCAATTTTTACATGGTATGATTAGTCCTCATGTTGTGGGAGTGAGATGGCAATAATGAATGAATGAAAGATTTTTTTTATTTTCAAACAAGTATAAAAACACAAATATATCTGTTAAAAAATAATAA
>OMLC01037417.1:0-10151 GCA_900302585.1 Regalecus glesne
CCTCTGTTTACGAGTGCCTTTCCTGTCCAAAGATCAAAGTTCACCTGGAAGGCAGAGAGACGCTCCCCTGTCTGAGTTTCTTTGCCATTTATCCACTGTTATTTGCTTCTGAAGTCAGAAGGTGATTTGAATGGATGGACCTTTGAGTCTGGGACCAGAACATCTGCTTTTCTTCAAGGATCTGAGGTGTCTTTCTTCATAAGGACTCCAGTCTCCTCCACATGGAGGCATTATACCTGAAGGTGAAGGCCTGGATACTGGAGATCAACTTCATCGACGGACCAGTGGCCATCTTAGAGAAGAAATGCAAGAGTGATCTTTTCTGGTTCAGTATGTCTTCCCTCTTCTAAATGTGTGCCACAGACAGATAGAAATGCATGTAAAACAACACACAGACACACACACACACACACACACACACACACACACACACAAACACACACACACACACCATAGTTTTAAGACGTAACTTTCACTTTAGTCTAGGGCCGCAGTATCTCAGTGGCAGAGCACTCGTTTCCAGAACTAATGGCCAGAGGCTGTGGTTCAAATCCTCTGCAGGGTGTCAGGAAGGGCATCCAGCCTGAATCCCCCAAGCTCCGGGTCTGGGTCTGTGTCTGCCCCATTATGTGGCAACTGATGAAGACATGTAACATAGACCTCTCTCTCACTGTCACCTTCAGTCTAGTTTGGTTATCTCTCCTCAGGGTAATCACTAGCTCAGAGCTGGTTTGGCTCAGTTTCCCATGAATCCATTCCTCAATCTCACAGAGCTGAGAAGTGGATCCTGTCATGAGATGTCCATTAGCCAAACACAACAAGAGGAACTGGCTTTACAGAGCTGAGTCAAGACTTAACAAATACGTGAATGGTATCTACCGCTAATACTACTACTACTACTACTACTACTACTACTACTACTACTACTACTACTACTACTACTACTACTACTACTACTACTACTACTACTACTACTACTACTACTACTAGTACTACTACTACTACTACTACTACTGATACTGATACTACTACTACTAGTACTAATACTACTCCTACTACTACTACTACTACTAATACTACTACTACTACTACTACTACTACTGGTGTAGTTTGATGTCCAGAGTAGGATTTGTATTACTTGTACCATTCTACAGAAGACAGATGTCTTGGAGTGAGATGAGAACCTATTTGACTGAATATCTTGGTTTGTGTGGTTTGCCCCCAACAGATCCTCTCTCGGCCAAAATCATCAGAATTCTTCCCCCCCTGCATGTCACTATTAGGAAAGCATGAGAAACATGCAGGATGAAGGGAGGGAGAGAAAGTCCCAAAGACTCCCAGAAAGAAATAGAACGAGACAGCAACACAAAATAAGCTAAACTGCACCCACCCTGCAAATGTGACCAGAAAGCACATCATACAACCGGGGCTAACGACTTTATGGAGAATTTAAAAAGCCCTGCTAAACCCAATGTTACCATTAGCAGACGGTGCTCTGTGCATTACAGCGAGGCCTCAGTGGCCGGTGCCGGCAGACTGGAAGATGTCAGTTCATGATGATTTAAGGTTTTCATATTTCCATCAGAACTTGATAAATCAATGTATTGCACCAGACTAAGTTAAGTGTCATTGCTGCTCGTGTAACACTTATGACATAAAGGGATCTGGTCTTGTCTTTGTGAGGAGACTGATACCTTGCAGGCAACTTTAACAGGTGCCAACCGCTGATAAGCAAATGAACTCAGTTATCTTCAAATAAGAGCTTGGCCATCATGTGAAGACACATGACTCTTTGTTTTTGTTCTTCTGTGCACTGTGGTCTAATGGCCCAAATAGTCCCCAGATATAGTATTACTGTGCCTAATAATACTGCAGTGGTGCTTAATAAAGGATGATAAACCTCATCCAAGATCTCTCTTTGACACTGTGAATCAACGCATCAAAAACCAACCATCTAGTAGCTGCTCAACACTCACCGCCCATGAGTCTCGAGACTTTTCCTGTAAACAATAATAATAATAATAATAATAATAATAATAATAATAATGATGTCGATGAGATATTAAACTAAATCAGTTCCTCAACTCCGACTGCTCCTGCAGCTCTACACCCACAAACTTCATTTCTACATCATGAATCACTGCTAGTTCTGCTTTTACAGCTTTTCAGAATATCTCTCTCAACACTTTGACTAAGCTTGTGTTGGCTTCTAAACCAACTACCTGCCTACTGAATCCTTTACCAGCAATACTTTTTCAACACCTGTGGCCTATCCTGGGTCCTACAATGCTAGAAATAGTTCCTTTATCTCTTATTACTGCCACTGTTCCCAGCAGCTTTAAGACAGCAGTGGTCAAACCTTTACTGAAGAAACCACACCTTGATCCAGAGGCTCTTAAAAACTATCATCCGGTCTCTAATTTCAGAGGGTAGAGCGGTCGTCTGGCAATCAGAAGGTCACAGGTTCGATCCCCGGTCCTGCATACAGCATGTGGAGGTGTCCTTGAGCAAGACACTGAACCCCTAACTGCTCCCCGAGCGCCACCTGGTGGCAGAACACTGCTCCTATACAATAGGATGGGTTAAAAGGAGGAGAAATCCAAGTTTCCCCTTGTGGGACTGATAAGGGAATCATTATTATTATGTGAGGCAGTCATTGTAAAGTGCTTTTGAATAGTTGCTAGTCTAAAAAAGTGCTTTAGAAGAACACGTCCATTTGACATCTGCTGCATACTTTGAAAAGTTGGACCTCTTTGTCAAGCACGGGTCTGACAAGCACCCAGACACTGGCCCAGATGCTACAATAGACATAACATCTGATCCAGAACCTGCTGAGAACTTGCTCAATATTCTCTCTGTGTGTGTGTGTGTGTGTGTGTGTGTGTGTGTACTTGGCGGCTCATAGAACCCTTTCCGAGTGCCAACACATTTAGGTAAACGTCTCACACTCTCGCGGTGTGAACCAGTCTTCGTTATTTGGACGGTGACTGTTTGGGGATTTCAGGCTACGATGAAAGATGCAGAGAGAGGACACTTCAGCTGGCTGGTGCTTAGACTCAGTGATGTTTGCCATCTCCGAGTGTTTCTCAGTGTGCTGCTGAGTGATGGATGACTACTTTGTGTGTTTTACACTGGAGCAAGGAGCAGTGGAGCCCGTCTGCAGATTCAATTTAACTGGCAAAAGCCCTGAACTACCAAGATTTCCCTTATCAAGCCCCTGCTAGTACTGCTGGGGTTGGCAGCAACACATTAGTGCAGTAAAGCCACAGCTCACTGTCAAAACATGCATTCACACACACCCCAAGCTAAGTATCCTCAGATGACCCCAAGCACCGTCGGATCTCCTGTGTCTGAGTGTGTGTATGGGAGCTTTGCAGGCATGTGTCTGGGGGTGTCGTGCAGAACACACAGGGTACAAAGCACTGAGTCTGAGAAGTCATGGCTGTAAGTTTACCTCTGAGTCCTAGTTTGGCCTTGGTGTCGAGCAGGGCCTGTTGTATCTGCTGAGGCTGAGTGATGTCCACTTGCAGGAGGGTGAGGCGAGGAGAGCAGCTGCTCCGGAGCTCCCTGGCTCCTGCTCCAGACAGGTCCAGTACGGTAGCAAACACCTCAAAGCCCAGAGCGTCCAGACAGCATGCTGCAGCTCTTCCAAAGCCGCTGTCACAGCCTGTCCGTGAGACCAGAGAACAAAAAGCAGAAAACCATTGGAGGGATGGAGAGACGCTCTCTGTGGTCATGGCATGCTTGCAATCAAACGTGTCCTCTACATGTAACCCATCAGAGCAGTGGGCAGCTGAAGCCCCCTGAGAGTCGTTAGGGGTTTAGTGTCTTGCTCAAGAACAGGAGTCAGGGATGGAGCCACTAATCTCCCCTGTACCCCTGAGCTACGCCCCCCTCTAGGAATGATTGATCTTAGCCAAAAGGCTGAGAATTGATCAGATACAATAGAGAGGGAGAAACAAAGTATAGTCTCAGTACAAAGCATGGCGCCAGGCTGCTGCAGCAGTTTGTCCTATCAGATTTCCCCACAAGGATCATTACAGTTCATCTGTTATGAGAAACCTCTCGATACAGCTGAGCCAAGCTCAACATGATGCTCTGGAAATTTCATCCAAACCCAGACCGACTCCGAACAACAGCAGAACTCACCCCAAACCAGAAAACTTTGTCAAATGAAACTGGATTCTGCCTGGCCCGGTCCTGTCTGCATCCAGCAGAGCGGACCTCCGAGGTCTCTGGAGGTCTCCTAGTGAATACAGGCTGGTCCTCGCTGCTCTAGACAGCCCTTTCCTTAAAGTGTGCAAAGGTATCGCTTTGCCAATGGCCTGGGTACACGAAGAGTTCTCATTCTGCCGTGGAGGAATTCTCTTTTGCATTCAGCTCAGAGTTCTCTCCAGTCACGGCCCTCAGACAGAGACGACGACCCTTCTGATGCATTTGAGCTGAGGTCAAGGGAGACGGATGTCTGCAGACTTCACTGCTGCTCATTTCTCCGCGTCGTCCCTGTGGTTTTTCTGAGTTCACAGCTGTAAGAGACGTCATGTTTAAAGTGCAAAGCCGGCCATCTTTCCCTGCATCCTGGGACACGTAGGAATCAGCCGAGGGCCGTCACGTCCTCCTCTGTCAGCACGGCCAGGCACTAGTGGCTC
The DNA here is from genome assembly GCA_900302585.1 of Regalecus glesne. Taxonomy (NCBI): domain Eukaryota; kingdom Metazoa; phylum Chordata; class Actinopteri; order Lampriformes; family Regalecidae; genus Regalecus; species Regalecus glesne. The sequence continues at coordinate 4,650 of OMLC01037417.1, forward strand.
GGTCACACAGCAGGGAGAGCATCTCTCCACAGGAGCCACGTGGAGGTGGAGTATAATGCACAGCATCAGAGTCTGTTTCTAAAACCCACCTCGTGTTCCTTTAAACGCTGAGCAACACAACATGACCCATTTTCTTCTCCTGGCACCGAGAGGCAGGAGAAGAAAACAAGGTGTGTGAATCTGACTACAGTCAGGTGCAGTCACGGTTTATGTAACACGGAGTGGCAGTGGGTATTTCTGGAAATAGCTTTGTTGTATCTTTCTTCTCAGGACAGGAGTCTGGAAGTCCTCCAAGGACACAGAGTAAAAGAACGTGCCAACGCCCTGACAGTGTGCCAGGGAGCCTTTCAGACTTCACAGCACAAAAGCTGTTCAGCGCAAAGCAAACAGGACATCGAGTTCTGTGCCAGATTCCATGGGAGAGACGCGGATCAGGTTTTAGGTACGAGGACTTCTGGGAAACTAGGGTGCCGCCGTACGGGACGTTTCCCTACAGAGATCTGCTCAGACGGCCTGGTCACAGGGTTTGCTGCACCTGCCTGGGCAAGTGTGTGTGTGTGTGTGTGTGGGTGTGTGTGCTGCTCTCCCCGGCGTCTTCTGTTTAGCTTCATGTCTGCCCCCTGACACACACACCTGGGGACTCCTCCTAACGGTCGGCTTTCTCCTGTAACAGAACAGAACCCGGACACGTCTCTTCTCTGTTTGGTTCATTGGTCTTCGTCATGTCCCCACAGCATTCCAATGACATGTTTTCAGTCCCCGCCCTGGCCTCTCTCAGAAAAGCCTCAGCAACATTTCCCCTTTTGGAGAGCACCAATATTGCCACTGGAACAAGTCAAGTCATGTCGAGCCAGGTCAAGTCGTTTTTATTTGCATGGCCCATTATCATAAATGTAAGATCTGCCTCAGTGGACTTTACACTAACACAATCGTAACCTATGGCAACATGAACTTCTCCTGACGGCCTCCTTCTGACGGCCATCTGCACTTACAACAGTCAAGTTGCACACAGCGAGAGATCAAACACATCTGGGGTCGAGGGTCAGCTAAAAAGACCTCTTTTGTGTATGAGAAAGAGAAAGGTTCACTTTGGCACAACCTCCATAATCTGTCTCCCAAACTATGATGGCGTCCTGACTACGGTCTGCAAAAGGCTGATCTGAGAAGCAGTTCCTCCCGAGCCCGGGGCTTTACCAGAGCCACTCTCGATGCCCCGGCAGCACCATTCAGACTGCCATTGGGCTCTGGTTCATCAGGACGGGCATCCCATGGGACTGACACACAGTAAAGAAATGAAAATGAGAGAAAGACTCTTTATTTCTCATTGTATTGGAATGACACATGTGTCCTCTGCATCCAGCCCATCCTCTGTGCAGGAGCAGGGAGCAGCTGCAGCATCCAGGGACCGACTCCAGTTCCATCTCCTACGGCCTTGCTCAGGGGCAGAGGCAGGAGTGTGAACCCTGACATGCCTGTCTGTCTGATGGTGGGAGGAGACCCTGACAGACATGGAGAGGGGGGGGGGGTCATGCAGACTCCACACAGAGAGGACCTGGGACGGCCTGGGATTTAAACGCAGGACCTTCTTGCTGTGAGGCACCAGTGCTGACCGCTGGGCTGCCGTGCTGCATAAATGCAGTCAAAGAGAATCCAGTTGCCGTAGCTGGAGAGTGATGTGAGGGAGAGACGACGTGATATCAGAGATCGAGTGAGAGTCCCTCGTTGCTCGGGGATACTCTGTGGTCACCGTCTTTCCACTCGATGCAACATTCTCTCTGAGTAAGAATAAGGAATTAAGACCAACTAGAAAACAGACCTGATCTGAGTGAGCATCTTGACTCTGACGGATGCTTAGCTAAACCGAGCGTCCCGGCTGGGCTTCCTGAGCTTCTCTTCAGCGAGGCAGCAGACCACACGTCGCCCTCCATAGCCTCCACTGTCCACTGCCGGCCCTCATGGAAGAGACCGCCTCAGGTTACACTCACCCTTCAGTTGGTCTGCAGCCAAACTCTGCGAAACGCATACTGGAGAGAGAAGAGAGATGGGTGGTCTCTCCCAGCCAGCTGTCCATATCCATGGCCTGTCCCTATAAGGACAGACACTTTGTCCCCGAGTGTCCACGAGGTAACTGAACCAGACAAGAATGGCTGTGGTGCAAACGGATGTCGGAGGAAGACTCTTGATCTCCGTTGAAAAGACAACTTGTGGGTTGAACCTGACCTTCCTCTCAACAAATGGGCCGGCTTGTGCCACTGGAGCCGTGGGGAGATGGATCTTTTTTTACCGCTGTGCAAGCGAAGGGCCAGGTGGGAGGGAAGGTTATACTGGGAATAGTATTACGTAACAGCTGCAGGCTCCGAGGGGCCGCCAGATGAAGAAACAAACATCAGGCCTTGTGCTGGTCAGAGAAGGCCGTGGTTAGAAGGTCAGGGACGTCCCCGGGTCAGCCCTCACATCTGGCCTGAGGTGAAGGCGTCGCCCCAGCACATTTCTGTACAGAACAGCTGTCATACATGAATCCAACACAACGTTTGTGACTTTTGCAGAGTCGTTAAAGTCATCATCATCATCATCTCATCATCATCATCATCATCATCAGTGTGGAATGTCCTGCTGATGCTGACGTATGTAGCCTGGTGGTAAAAGCCATAGGCAGCATATTTGGTGGGGATATTGTCTGTTGATGACATGTGAGGAGTCATCTGCAGTCACCGGCCAGCTCACAGTGACTCTGAAAGAATTCCACTCTGTGCTGTGTTGGCTGATAGAAAATAAAGAGACTCAAATCCTGTCCTAAAAGCTAAGCCATCGTTAGTTATGTGCCTCTGGCTCTTCACTTGTTTCACTTGGGCACCGTGGGCGCTCCCCTGACGTCATGAGGTCATCAGACACAGAAACACCAACCAACGTCCATCTCAGAAGCTGCAATAAAACCTTTGCCTCAGCTGAGCAATGTGTTCTCACTGTTTCAGGAATGAAAGACAACCAGCAAGGCACCCGTTTGCCATAATTCCTTTCACAACCAAAACCACGTTCCAAGTCTTTTGATGTGGGATTTGAACTCGCGACAGCCTCGTGATAGACGAGGCTGACGGTGACATGTCCTACTGTTGGAATGGCCTTTCTATAGCTGGGTTCTAACCTCAGAGTCTACGGCACTTCCACGCCTAATCCCCTCGTGACCTCAGCCAATCAAACATGGGCCTCAGGTGACGAAGGCAAACTGAGCAGGTGAAGAAGACCAAGTTCTTATGGTGCAACCATGCAGAAAAAATCCCGCTGAAATGGAAAAGGAATGCTTGTAATAGGAAGACGTAGACCTTTAATAACACCACACACACACACACACATGTTTGTAGTTATTTGATCAGATATAAAAAGGAGGACCAAAGAAGCTATGGCTAGCTCAGAATAGGCTAGCAAAGCTTGCCCTTAGGTGCACAAACCGAGCGAACAACACCAACGCCTGTGTAGACCTCTCTTGGCTGAATGAGGAAATTATAAGACCCTTTCTCTGTGGCTTCCAGCAAACAACAAATGAGGTAAAAACCTCAAATCCCTGAGGTTTGTCATTTCCATCCAGATGTGTAAGATTGGGGCTGAAAGACGGTGATGGCATCAGAAGTCATCTAGAGGGAAAGACCCTCCCTGCAATGAGGAGGGGGGCTAAGAGCATGTAGTGACCCCCTCGTCTCCCTTCCTGTCTCTGTCACACTAACCCCCCCCCTTGGAATTTCACCAGAGATACGTGAGCACAATCCTTTCACACACTAATGGGCAGACATTTTGAGGGGCTGTTGCTCTTATCTGGGTACCCCCACCCAATCAGGGTCTGCGTCTGTGACCACGAGACTTCCCACAGCCAAGTGAATTACATATCGGAAAACAATCAAAGAAACACAGATTAGCAGATTTCAGGAGCCACTTCAGCCAATGTAGGTGTGTGGGCTATTGTCAAGGCACCAACAGCCCACACCATGCACATCCATGACACTGAGCTTACTAAGTGGCCTTTGACCCAGCCCACGTAAAGGGGCCACACACTGACATCCACCACACCAGAGGATGTCCCCAAAGAGTCACGCTCTGGTGATGTGATCATCCATCTGCCTCGCAGGACACCAGAGGGCAGAACCATCTCCCCGGGTTACCGTCACCACTGCTCACAGGGAGGAGAGGGGATCCCGTCTCCACCCAAGACAGGAACTCTTTCCCACAGAGGGGGAAGAGCATTCCCATCTCATGCTAGTGAAGATGGGAGTCATGCTTTAGAGGTTAGCCACGTTTCTCTTAGTCAGGATGATGAACTGGAATGAGACAACACAAACTTGTCCTGCTCCCTAATCCAGAACTCTTCTTAACCAACACACACATGCACGCCATCTCATGAACACCATGAAACCCTGGGCTCTCCTGCTATGTCCTCTTCTGGACCCAAATCAACCAAACCAGTTCATGTTCTCTCCTGGACTGATGCTAGCAACACTCCTTCTGTCTCCCTTTGCCTCATGGCCACGCGTAGAGACGCTGCTGTGGCTCTCTGCTGCTCCCCACCAGCCCTGAGTCACGTCTTAGCTCCCAGTCAGCCCCACTGGCCTCTGCTGGGAGCACCACAGCCCAGTGGGAGGTGGTCTCAGAGTTGGCAGGAGTGGTCTCCAAACCTCCTCACACACAAATGGGACTGATAAAAAGACTACAAAGGGGACGGGGGAGAAAAGAGACACAATGTCTGCCCAGGGTTGGAGTGTGTGCCTGGACAAGGTCACCTTCAGATGGATTCACCAGTCGCTCCTCCACTCATCCAACCAGGAAGGTGCCCACAGCACTAGAAGACAGAACCACCAGTGACGTAGAGAGGATGGAGAAACTTAGTGTGGCTGAAAATCAGACCCAGTGACGTGGCTCTCAGGCATGGTGCAGCCCCTCCAAGAGCCTCCCAAACCTGGGGGACGGGAGCCCACCACTCAGCTAGCTGGTGGGAGGGGATGTTGTGTGGTCTTGGGTAGCACAGCTGCTATCCCAGAGTTGTTGTCCCTCAAAGACAGGAAGCAGCAGGATGCTGGAGGAGGCTCCTTCCTCTCGTGGGATCGTCCAGAGCAGAGATGTACCGTCCTTGCCTGGCATCTCAGAACAAACTGAGGGCACAGGGTTGAAATGTCCACCTGCAACTCGGTCAGAAGGAGCGACAGCTCCTCTGTGAGCCTAAAACAGTGGCCCAGCAGCAGCAGCAGCAGCAGCAGGGCGCACAGCTCCCAGATGGATGTAGTGGGTTCAATCCCACCACAGGGCATCAGGGCAGGAGCGTCTGGCCTTAACCCCAGAGCTCTGAGTGGTGGCTGGATGAGAGACACGCTGTATGACCAGAAGTCCAGTTACCATTCACCAAGGAGCCAGCTGGGAGTGGGTTAGGGTTAGGGGTTAGAGGTTAGAGGTTAGGGTTTAGGGGTTAGGGGCCAAGGTTAGGGTTAGGGTTAGAGGTTAGGGGTTAGAGGTTAGGGGTTA
>OMLC01037422.1:0-12200 GCA_900302585.1 Regalecus glesne
TGCGGAATGAGGGCGGGATGGAAATTGTAACTGCTGGCTTGTCTGGTTACTTCTGTTTGGCCTTGCATGTCTACTGAGGTGGACAAGAGACACAATAAATGATAAATGCTGGTAACTGTAAATGAAAATGATGGTGGAGAGGAAGACAGGGGAGTATCAAGGCTACGCTACATACTACAAAAGCTGTTCGCCATGAACATCAGAGCAAGCCTGTTGGGATACGCTGCAGTAATTGCATTAGGGGCAACGGACTCACGTGCAGATAATGACGAAGACTTGTTTTTGTTGAATTGCTTTGGTGCCACAGCTGAACCCCATCGGAACAAAGGGAGCATGCCAGAGAGGCCAGTACAACAAGCATCTGATCTGTGCTCGTGTACCTTTGTGCTCATCTTTTTATACATATGACGCTGCGGTTCATAGAATCTATATTCACACTCATAAGGCATGTCTTCGGCTATTTGACAAGATGGGCAAACTTTTTTAAACCTGCGTTTTGTGTTTGCTCCTAATCAATCTGTCAATCTTATTTTCAGCCGAGTATCAAATGGTGGCCCTCTCATTTCTCTACTTGCTAACTTGAGCCTGTGCAGATCTGTTTTGAAACGTCAGGATTTGAGGCCTCATAAAGAAATGATCTGGCTATAGATAGAGAATGAGTAGTGACAGCCAAGCGCCCGGCCGACAGAGAAGTACAGTGATGTGATGTTAAAGGTGCTTCTCAGCTCAGCTCAACTCAAAGTGTGACTTTGGATCAGAACATCCTTTGGCTGGCGTAGTCACAGCTCAGGAGGAAGGGCAGTAAGCTAGTAATTTGAGATTAGTGGTTCGATCCCCAAACCCTGCATGAAGCAGACAAGTGACAAGTTAAAGGAAAAACCAACACACGGTGTCTTAGTCGGGTGTTGAGCCAACATGAGCCTCTGAAGCAGCTTCAGTGCTCCTCGTCAGATATGCTACAAGTCTCTGGATCCTACAGGAAGGCTGAGCACCATTTGGTCACGTTAGTCCAAAATCTCACATAGATGTTCAATTGGGTTGAGATCTGGTGACTGTGAATGCCATAGCATGCGATTTAAATAGTTTATCATCATAATCCAACCATTCAGCAGCCCCTTGTGCCCTATGGATGGGGGCACTGCCATCCTGAAAGAGACCCCTGCCATCAGGATAGAGCTAGTTCATCATAAGATAAAGGTGATCACTCAGAGTAACTTCACTGATTTACAGTGACCCTTCACTCTAAGGGGACAAGTGGACCCAATCCATGCCAGGAAAATGCCCTCCACTGCATAACAAGAGCCCCTGGACTCTCTCACTGCAGAGGTTGAGGATTCGGGTTTTCCATTAATATTTCACCCGCATTCTGACAGACGTACAGAGAGCATGCAAATTTGATTTCTCTGTCCGTGAGCATGTAGGGAAAGTGGTATGTGCAGCGATGGATGTTTACAGCATAGGCAGAATAAGTCGACTGGACGGCTTAAGAACTTTATCCTTCTGTAATGCACACACAAACCGGCAGACCATGCCATCTTTCATCCAAAATCTAACAGAAAGGAAATTGAATTTCAACAAGACACAACAGGCATAGTCTGAGGATCAGGTTTAACAACCTACAAAGTGCACAGTTTTATATGATCTATTAATTTTCAATGTATGAATAAATAAGCCAGTCTTTCAAGCATTATCCTCTCCAGAGAGCGTATAAAAGGAAATAATCCAACGCTAAAGAGGTAATTTACTTGGGTAATGACCTTTTCTGTGCTGCAGATGATTAAAGATGAGACATTGTGATGGACCCGATAAGGGAAGCATGAGCATGATGCCATCACTATGCATGGGGAGGAATCCCACCTCAACAACTGCAGAAGAAGAGGCTTTATCTATTTGTCATTGTAGATACACACAATTAATGTGTCCTCTGCATTTAACCCATCCTATTCTATAGGAGCAGATAAGGGTTCAGTGTCTTGCTCAAGGACACTTCAAGATGCTTTCTGCAGGGGCTGGGGATCGGACCACTAATCATCCGATTACTAGATGACTGTCCTACCTCCTGAGCAGTGCCGCTCCTGGGTTTTTCTAAGAACAGAGGATTCTTGCTTGATTTCACCCAACCCGCCCTGCAATAAAGTCCATCCCCTGTCGCTGATTTAGCAAGGCTGGCATAACACGCAGTTGCAGAGATCAGTCCTTCAGGTCTCTCCGACTGAGACCTAATCCAATAAGCAGGCCCCTGTCCATCCAAATAAAGCTATTAGTGGGCTGTACTCTTTAAAATAGCTTCAATTGGTAGATTGGCTCCACGAGATGTTGCGTATCAAAGTGTTGGTACGTGTCTGAATCTATTGTGAGATGACTCACCACAGGTAGTAGGCAGATCAGAGGAGGAGCCTTTGCCGAAAACAGTCCATTTATGCAATCTCACCACTACAAAGGACAATGAAGATAAGGAGTCGACATAATCCCGTCTGATTGGTCTTTTATCCGTCCAATAAAACTGTCCATGTTATATCATCAGCATCGTTAACTTCAATAACGAACCCAGCAAAAGAAAAACTGGATTTCGTCAAGTTGAAATGTACTTGTCAGGTAGAAGCAGTGATGAAGGGTTAAAGACACCACCATGACCTGTGTCTCGGTCTAGGTGTGGGTGATGTTTCACTACTGGAGAAGATGCCGCCCTCTGTTAGGCTGTATTTCCATGTAGGAACTTTGTCCTGTCAGTATTCTGGTGAGCTATGCATTGTATGATACTATTCTCAGTCCTGCAGGGAAGCTCGCAGGCTTCACCTTTGACTGACCTGATTTGATTGTGTCAAATGTGTTCCCTAGCCCCCAGCCAGGCGAGGCCTGCTGCTCATCTCTCTGATGCTCTTTTTCATCATTTTTCAGTCACAGGGAATATGAAAGGAAAAGTGAGGGAGACCAGTGTGAAAATAGAGAGAGTCGGGGTGCCGGGTATGCGTGGACAATATTAACTCTATTGCAGGCGCCTGTCTGAGAGATGGTTTTATCATCCCCAGCATCTCAATGTGTGACTGCAAGTCTAGTGTCGCTTGCTTTCCCTTCCTCTTTTCCCTCCTACTTAATATCTCTCTCCCACCTGCTTTTTTGTCTGGCTCTTTCCTCTGCGGCGGCCCGACCGACCAAATCCCTGAGTGACTTGGCCTGCATACCAACGAATCGGTCTCTATTAGACTCTCCTGTATGTGGCTGAGCCGTGGTAGGTTCCGGATTTGGTGTTGAAATTTCAGGTTACACTGACCCTGCAGTACTCAACACAGACCAGCTGAAAGCCCTTGGATCGCTGATAATGACGTGATGATACAGGTGATGATAAATTATATATGGAGTCAGGAAATTCTACCTAGGTTACAGGACTTGTTAACTGACTAATCAATTAAAACTACTAATAATCAAACAAGATATCAGCAGCAGGAAATGTATTATATCAAATTGTTTGAAACTGTCCGAATGATGAAACTAGAAGTGTGGACTCAGTAGAGTGCAGAGCATTGCCAGGAGATCTCCTCCTTCCTGCTGCTCCAACTTTGATTTCGTGATGAGAAATGAAATGACGGAACCGAAAGGTTGCTGTCCTGCACATGAGCGTGCTTATTCTTGCCCGAAGGTTAGGCTTTGGGATTGGTTCAAGCTGTGTCATAACAAAGGTTAAATTCTGTACATGCATTAACTATTGCACATGCACAGAATGGATCAGGCAGCCAGCATGGAACAGGTACTGACGTGCATATTCAATCAAATGAATCTGAACGCAGATGTAGGAGGTGCCGAGGCCTGTCCAGCCCTATGGTAGCCCAGGAGGTACATCTCATTACTGGCTGTATTCACGAAGATGTAGCTGAAGCAAAACCCCAGCTCTTGATGATGCTGATGCCTCTGGTGAGGCATCGGTCTCTCTGGCGAGCATTGGTTTGGGCTATTATGGAGAGTCAGAGCAAAGACTTGATTCATTGCTACAGCAATAATTTAGAACCACAAATTCTCAGCATGGTTAGGCCTCTAGCTTATGGGGAGAGTGGCTAAAGGAAGACACAAGTGTGAGAAAAGAGGACAAGAAACTGCAGTATGACGGGGAGGGAGGGAGAGAGAGAGAGGGAAAGAGAGAGGGTGAGAGAGGGAGAGAGAGAGAGAGGGAAAGAGAGAGAGAGAGAGAGAAGGTGAGAGTAAAACAGAGATAAAGGGGTTTAGAAATCATCAAAGTCTAGAACTCTCTCCCAGTACAACAGTGCGGCCGTTGGGACTGGTCCACCTCTTTGGATGCTAGCTCCCATTTCATAAAAAATTCCACGTGGCAACTTATTTCAACCATCCAAGGCTGTCTCATGTATATGCTTCATAAAACATAGAATCTCCAGTGGAATTCAAGCGAAAGATATCAAAGCTCACTCCAACTGTTCTGTTTACTCTGCCGTATTTAGCCATTCCATCAGAGACACAAAAGCAGACATAAAAAAGGAAAAAGGCTGAATTTCATAGATGATTCCACTTTTCAAGCAAGGCTATACTTAATTATCTTTGCCACATTGCTGCCATTCGAATGTTTGATAGTCACCCAAAAGCTAGCGAGAGAATAATTGTCACAGATCTTCATTCCACTTAGACAGCCAACGTTTTTTTGCTGTCGTGATGAATGTTTGATGATGACCTCAGGCTCAGGGTATATTCTAAACATCTTCAACAACGTTTGTTGACATTTCCCGTATATACACCACAGAAATCAACTCAATGACTGCCAAAAGGTGAAGTATTCATACCTGGCGTAAATATTGCAGATACGTTGTGGGTCATGCAAAAGCACCAAGAAACAGGTCAAAGTGAAATCGACTGGATTTTCTCAAACTCAAAGTTGAGTCATCGTGAATTAATAACGAATCAACAACTACCCAAACATGTTTTCTTTGTGCCTCATGTTGCCGAAACTGAATTATTGTTCTGGCAGCAAATAAACATAATGTGCACATGCGTCTACATGACAAAATGCTCATGACTGCCAAGATCACGCTGTCAGACTGAAGACATGTTACTCTAAGCAATACTAGGCTGCTGAGACGTGCAAGTAGCAGCAGAAATTTTATAAATCTCCATAAGACTTATGGAGAGTCAAGGCTGTTCATATGGCCTCTAAATCTCTTGTAAGAGAGAGGGAGGGTGGCTAAAAGATCACAGATTTATCGATTGGCTGCTGTAAAGATGCACCTTCCCATATCCATACAAGCTGTAATGTTATTGAGAGCCATTAATCATCCTGACACAAACAAATTGCACTGAGGCATCCTTTACTCACAACGTAGCCAGAAACATTTAATGGGTGGTAGTGTGGGTTGGCCGTTTCACACACTAACATCTCAGAAGTGGTGCGCTGAGAAGGCAGCGGAGCAAGATTTAGCTGCACCTCGCCATGTTCCGACGTGACTCAACTACGTTTGAGGTGACTCGGTCTTCATCAGCTTAGTTCACATCAGGGGGCTACAAGCTTAAATCTATCTCAACATTCCCCCACCCCTGGCTGCAGCTGTCAGCTGTTTTACTGATGAGATCAAACACATTTAGAATACATAAATTTGTATCATCACTTATTTTGTCACGCATATTCTGGTGTGCTTTTTAAAAATGGATTCATCCCTGAAAAATCACTCTGTGACTGCTGTAAGAGACGTATCTAGACGTAACTTTCGGGTATATTTATTCATGGGCTCATGCAGTGAGTTTTTTGAAGTGCTGTCAGTGTTGCTAAACTGAAAAGCTCTCGCTTTGTTTTTTTTTTCTCTCTCTTCTCCATGTAAAAAAAAACCATAACAGGTTGTTTGTGTTGTTTTGCCAGCAGCGGATTCTGTTCCAGATTTTCAGTGCCTGCTCTTTGCCATAGACACTATAGCATATCTCACTGATTGGTGTATTCAGCATTACATTTAGCCTTCTCACCTGTTCCATGGCAGAATCTGAAGCTTTATCTGTCTGCCCTGTAACTCAGGATAAGCCATTATTGTAAGATGGATGCACATATGAACATGATACCCGTCTGGCTGGCAAATGAGACCAGGTTTTAGCCTCACTATAGGGGACTTCCTATTTTGCAACATATTTTGAAGCAGATACATCTTAAATCATCACATTATCTCCAATCCCCTGGTTCCACCTCCATCCTCTAAAGGAGATCGTGGATGATATCTTTTCCTATCACACCGGGTAAACACAGCAAATGGTCTCTGTATGTGAGGAAATCGGTATGAAATGGATATATGCTTGAACAGCGCTCCTCCTGGGAGCCTTTGTGTGATCAGCTATTAATCTATCGAAGGCAGAAAAGCAACCAAGCTTCAAGATAAACCTCCAGGACATGTATGATGCATTCATGTTGACATAATGAGCACCAACCGACAGAAGTGATGCCTTTCAGGGAAAGGAGGAGGGGGAGAACAGAAGTAAAGGAGAGGAAAAAAACCCAGAGAGCTGGGACGTAAGGTTAATGTGATACCATGCTGACAGAGCATCTTCTAGGTGTGCGATGCTTAGTGTGCTCCCAAGCTCAAACTCATCCCTCCTGTCAGTCATGCACGGCAATTGGCCCATGGTAACCGGATGGAGGGAAGGTCCCATAATTCCACTCTGGCACTGGAAGCTAATCAAACGCCTTTGTAAACAACTTAGAGCAACCTTGCAACCAGTGGGAGTGAATTAAAGAAAGTGCAGAGGTGGCATTCTGCAAGGTGTGTGTCTATGAAACTAGGCACACAAGAAAACAACCACCTCTGCAGTCATGACTGTAGCCCGGAGTTACAAATTAGACCCTTTGGAAAGTTTCTGCATGGATTTTATCCAGCTCCGGGGTTAAGGTTACTTGTTAAATTAGCAGAGGAGATATTCAAAATTGTAGAATCGAACAAGGAGAATCTTTTATGGTAATTATTTGAGGCTTTACTTTGACAGTATGCTCCACTGAATGTAAATAGTTCACGTAAATTGGTTGGGCATAGGCTTTACCCTGTGAAGAAGAGGAAGGAGAGAAACGATGAAGCATCTCAGCATTGACTCAATTGTTCTGCTCCCTTTACCTCTTTACCTCCAGCACTTTTCATCATTCTCCTCTGTTTGTCTAATACTTTTGAAACTTCACCCAATTTTCCATCCAATTCATGGGCATGTCTCTTATTTTATTAATTCTGATTTTTTGGCAAGCAGTTGCTGGCAAACAACTTTCTCTGCTCTTCTCCTGAAACTTGTCCTGTTGCTCTCACCAAAGCCTGCGGGGTGCATGTTATTTGACAGTGTGAAGGATAATTCACGCAAATTGAAAAGACTGAGAGCGGAAGAGAGTCAGCAATATGAACAAAGTAAGGTGGGGTTGTTGGAGTTCGGGTGTGGGTGGAGGGTACAGAAGGGAGGAAAAAAATAGGCTAAACCAAGAGGAAAATGCTTTGAAGAAATTGCTGTCTTTGAAGAAATCATTAGCACTTTTAATGAGAAAGTCGAGTGGTTTGAAGACATTTAGAAGAAAACACATACAGTAGCATGTAGACTACACAGACATGGAAATAACATGGCTAGCGGCCAGCAGACATACCGAATTCAACAGGCCTTTTTTTAAAATCGCCACATGTCCACAAGGCAATTAAAATCCATTACGATAAATAGTGAGCTGGTGGGGAGTCTCGCTTTCGGAGGACGCTGGCTTGTGCCTTCCCTCTTCTATACAGGGCCAGACATTTGCATTTCCATCCAATTTGAATAATTACATTTTTGTACACTCACAGCAATGTTTGCATTTATTTGATAGCTGTAGATTATCCACTCTTAGAAGATAATTATTCTCTAGGGCTAGGCAGCTCATTTGAGCCCCCAGAAGTGATAACATTTGTTTTGGGGGGCTCTTTCTCCTGTGACCCTGATCTCTCTCATCCTGCATTTTTCTCCCTCCCTCTGGGCTATTGTGTGCTCTATCTGTCCATCTCAATCAGAAGAGAGAGAGAGAGAGAGAGAGGGAGAGAGAGAGAGAGAAGTGGAGTGACACCCCTGCTACCCAGAGGAGAGAGCGAATAAATGAGAAAGCCTCCAAAGAAAAGTGTCTGGGTCGGATGGTTGGGCTGACAGCATACAGTGAAGTAGGACAGGGTGCCATGCAACTTTACAAGATGCTGAGGGGTCCTTCTTCAATGAGATGGTAATAACCAGTTCTCCTAAGCCCCACTCACAGACACTGTGGGAGATAAGATAGCTTACAGGAAAGTCTCTTTGAGTCTCTTTGTTCCAGGGGTATTATTAAACTGCACAAGGCTCTGTCACCATGATAGGCCTGTGATTAAAGAATGTACAACTCCAGCATCTCAACTTCTGACACCTTCTTTTCCACAGCTGGATTGGTAGCATCCAAGCGGAAAAACCCGATGTTTGGCCATGCGATGTGACGCACTACTAAAACATGCAAACATTTCTTCCTGAGCAAAGCAGTAAGTAATGTCTGAAAGTTACACGTTTCATTATTATTGTGACGTTTTGGACAGAGGGCATCTCGAGGATGGTTTTATAATCAATCTCTGTCACTTCCACCCTCATTCCCTCTATTCTACATAGCTACTAATATGACAGTATGGTGCCAAGAAAGGGACGTATTTAACCAGGCAGCCCACATCCGCATACCACAGATTTGCAGGTCCCAAAAATAAATTGATTGCCGACAAATTGATGAATGAGGATATGATTGAGGACATCCGTCCAGACGGGCGGGGCGGCGCAGCTGGGTGTGTGTCAACACAGATCCGTGGGCAGGGCATAATTTTGGTGTTCATTTTGGCTTGCAATTGGGCTTACGACTAAACTGATTCCGATCCCTTCTAAGTCCAGACAGGGTTGCAATGAAACATCTCTGTGCAGCAGTCTGGACGAGGACACAAGGGAACAGCTATCGAAGTCTTTTCTAATGGTTGTTAGCCTATGTAGTTCACCCTGTTGAGATGAATTATTAAACCAACAGGGGCAACTGTAACTAAAGGCAATATTCAGAAGAAGTCAATCCTAAAAACGTGGATAACTGACTGTTGGCGTGTTTCAAAAGCAATTCGGTCTTATCCCGACAAATGGTAAGTTCAACCTGTATTGACAAGGTGCATGTTTGTCTGTTCCCGACAGATGTGTTTACCATACAAACATGAGACTGAGCTATTGTGTCCACTGTCAATCTCTGTAGGCTTGTGCTTGTGATTTGAGAACAAGGCAGTAAATTTATACATTATGGAAGCCAGGCTGTTGAATATTATCTTACTGCAGGTTGCTTCAAATTACGTACACTTTGTTTCGTCCCAATTTATAGGATGCGAGTATAAAATTCAAAGATGTTTGTGGTACAGGGAAGAACAAACATGTGAGGGGGGATGCATAGCCTCTCAGCCTCCCCTCTTCCTCCATCAAGAACGATGGGTACAGGAGGACATCATAAGAGGAGGGTGACTTGCTGGGAGCTCCATACTAATGCAAAAATTGTCAACATTGTTGTTAGTATTTTGATGTCCTTTAATATTTAAGGATATCACATGATTGTAGTTGTACAACTGGAGCGACCATAAACATCTTGAAAAAGGAAAACAAGCTGTACTGCATCATATACAAATATAATGAGAGGAGCTGATTTGCTAATTCCAAGCCCGCCCTATCCATACCCACTGGTAATATATTCATTGTAATCCAATCCCTTTATCAACTGTGCGATGCTGTGCCTGGGTTGCACTTGGAACTTTGGTCACCAAGAATATATCTGATACGCCTGCAGCTGCGCCCAGGTTTACAAAAACAGAGCCCCTGGTTTCACAAGGCCAGATGGACACATTTACTCTTATCATGGAGCATTGATGTCTGTGTCTGGCCCTGTGAGACTAGTTGAGGTGTATGGATGTGCATGTCAAACAACATCGTCATTGTTTTGGGAAAGGAAAGGCAAGGCGAAGCTCTTGATTTGGTCATTGTCTTACAATAAAATGTGTCCTCTGCATTTAATCCAGAACAGAAATGAATGTTTTGTCTGTGAGACTGTGTTTACTGGGCACAGATCTGTATTTCGTAAGATAAGTGTAACTAGTATGCAGTTTGACTCAAGTTCCGAGTTAAACATTGAATCAATTCATTATTCTAAAGTGAGGTTCAGGGAACAACGAAAAGGCCAAGTTAATATCTAACTGCTATCCAATTTCTTTAACAGGGATCGTATCTAGGAAAAGATTATCCTCAGAATGGACCGGAGGAGATGAATGCCTTATCTAAGCAAAATAATCTTCATGAAATGTCAATTAATTTAGCCAGAATATTCCTTATACGGTCAATGTGGGGATGCAGACCTAGAAAGAGCCCCTGCGATACGTAAAACGGACCAGTATTACTTATACAGTGATTACAAATATAAATTACCTGGAGGAGTTGAGGTGAACAATGACATATAATTGAAGTCACCAACTGTGTTATTTAAAAGAAGGATGTTTAAACCACAATAGCTATCTGCAGGGATGCCATTTATACAGGGGAGCTTTTCACCTGTAGTTATACAAGCTGAAGACACTTATTGATCCATCCGTTTCAAAAGGAAATTGGTCTTTCTGCTGACCCAGTACTGCACTCATCACTGACACACTAGCCTCACAAGTCAGCCTCTAAATGAGAGAGACTGAGGATGATTTCTCAGCCAAAACTCGATGGAAATAATCACAGTTAAAAAACAAATTGCATTCCAGGGCCAATATGACTTCTTTAGGGCATCACTTCATATTAGGTGGGGACATGTGGAAGTGTCTTGCACTAGCAACACGTGCATCACAGGATGGCTAAGCCAGTCGCCAAAGAGAGCTCAGACTCAAAATCTGCCGCTGCTCCTCCATTATCGACAGCGATCGGCACGTGATCAGCACCATAGATTTCTGTCCCTGTGCTGATAACAAGTCGCAGACAGTTGGCCAGACTTGATAGACCAAACTTCTCCTGGAGAAAGAACAAGCCAGCCCGTCATTGTTGTCCTAGGTTAAAAGCTTAAAAGAAATTTGCCGTCAATCTTAATTTCACCAATCTTGTGGGTTTAGCACACTGGGTGCTACAGTTTCCTCCCACCATCAAAAAAGACATGCATGTCAGAGTTAATACTCCTGCCTATGTCCCTGAACAGGGCAATGGGAAAAAGAACTGGAGGTGGTCCCCAGATGGTGCAGTTGCTCACTGCTCCTATACAATGGGATGGGTTAAATGCAGAGAACACATTTCGTTGTAACCAAACAACTTGTACAATGACACAATTTCTTCTTTTCCTATTTTCTATTCAATTGATTTGAGCGTTATGCAAAAATATTATAATGACAGGGAAAGGTTTGTTTCCATGTGTGCATCTGTCCACTGCAAACCTCGCATACTACTGGGGCTGGCAGCCCAATCATTTACTGCACAGTTATGACTGCATAATCAAGGACCTCTCATGGCTGCGGGGATTCAAAACCATTGGAAAGCCTGCTTCATACTGAAATTGAGTGCAAACTCCTCACCTCATTGTCCACATAAGCTAGTCCACCAGAGCTGGGGAGATACACCTGGCAGAGATTCCCAATCTACTGAAAGCACTCTTCTAGTTGCTAACAGCTGTGTGGTTCCGCTTGTAGCTTTTAAAAGGACATCTCAGTGGCAATAACCACACAAATCACCATTATACTGCAGCTGCAATAGCTAAAAACGGTTCCAGGTATAGATTTTCACCTTTTTGTTTGTTTTGTCTTTACTTGGCCTTAGTGAACCTGGTGTCTTATTGAAGATTGATTGCAGATATCCTTAAAGTTGCAGGGGCCATGGTTGCTCAGTGGTTAGCACACTCGCTTTGAGTACTGACCAGTCAGAGACAGTGGGTTCAAGTTCACTGCAGGATGTCAAGAAGGGGTATCCAGCCTTAATCCCCCAAGCTCCATTTAAGTCCATTTCTATCCCCACAACATCGGGACTAATCGTGACACATAAAACGGGCCTCTCTCTATCAGTGAAATTGCACAATAAAGGAAAACGACATGACTGGCTACTGTTCTTCAAAAATATTGCTTTCCTCTGATTCAAGACCACACATCCACATAGTGAGATGACGGGGAATAGTACCTATGCACTTGGGCTCTGCAGTATTGATAACATGTATGACTGTTATCATGTCTCTGAACGGGGGGGGG
>OMLC01037428.1:0-15771 GCA_900302585.1 Regalecus glesne
CATGTGTATATGTATGTATATATGTATGTATATATGTATATATATGTATATATATATATACGTATATATATATATATATATATATATATATATATATATATATATGCATGCATGCATACAGAATACATGCATACACACATGCAGGTGGCTGGTATGACAAGAGACAGGAAGGGATCGACATGAGTTGGGCAGGCTTAGGAAGCATTTTGCATTTGGTATCTGAAATTCACACATTCTCGATTCTAGTATACTCAGGTACTGACAGTATGGTTCTGTGACCAAGATAACTCTGATTTATTAGTCAATATTGCACATGCTTAGGATTTTTTTGCTTCCATTGGCTACATTTGTGCTCCACACTAATTGGACATCCACATGAAAACGACTGCAACTTTGCTTTAAGTAGGACATTTCAAATGGATGGTAACAGGCAGTATATGAATATTAGGAGGGCATTCAGTGCCTTACCTTTTGCCCTCATCCATAGGGTTAGTGGTTGCTTCAGGAAGGGCATCAAACGTAAAACCTTTGCCAATTCAAATATGCAGATTACAAATTTTATTGATCTGCTTTGACAAATCCTAACGGGTGCACCCAAAAGTAATAGTAGGTTGTTTCAAGGTTGTTAGTGATGGTTTTTTTTCCTGTTTTTTACTTTTCATACAGACAATAAACCAAAGATGGCAAAACCAGGTAAAATCCCTCGTTATGAAGCTCTTCAGAAAAAAACAAAGCCTTTGTTGAAGCCTGCTACCCCAAGTAAGTTTGGTCTCTCTTTCCTCAAATTGTTTTGCTTGCTCCTACTATCATTCATAAAGACAATGTATTTACAATGTGTGTACAATTCTATTCAGATTTCAAAAAGCTCCATGAAGCTTATTTTAATAAGATGGAGTCTATCGACTCGTATGTCATGAGGAAGACAAAGAAGGTGGATACATACAGAAATGCAGTACAAGAACTGAAGGTAATCACTTGATCTATGGAAACTATTCAGTCTTTTTAACACTTATGGATCATTTTTGATCTGCACACATTGTCTAGAAAAAAAAATTGTGAGCTAATAGTAAAAAAATCTCAAATTTTTAAGTTGCTCTCAGAAAATACTGTTTCAAAGCCAGCTGATGGGAAAATTAAAGCGCTGACTTTTAGTAGCAGATAATATTGTGCAGGTAAGCCTGTTTTTACCATCAGGAAGCTACAAAAATTGCCTGTATATAACCTTTTATCTTTTTATAAAGGCAAATCCCTGTCGTGCTTCAATGTTGAGCCCGGTGGCAGCAAATAAGAAAACAGCTGAAGACAAGCGTAGACACACAACACAGTCAGCCAGTAACCCTCAGAAGAGCAAGCCTGCTCGAAAGGAAGATGATGCTTCGTTCAGACCATCTGTCCTTTCCACTCGTAGAATCAATGTTCGGTGAGATATTTTCCCTGTAGTGCTTAAAATGGTTTTGATGTACATGGAAATATAGTTTTCACATTTTCAGGCCATCAATTTTTATGCGCAATCCCAATGTCCTCCCTAAGGCCTAAACCCTTCTGGATTTATAATTGACATCATCTGGTAAAGTGCTTGAGTCTAAGGCTGTAAAGGCAAGGGTGTCAAGCTGATCCAGAGAAGGGCCAGTGTGGGTGCAGGTCTTTGTTCCAACCAAGTGCTTACAAACGTGATTCTATTTGTCAACCAGTCATTGAACAAGATTAGTACCGTATTTTTCAGGCTATAAGGCACATTATCAATTAACATGTCAATTTTCATATATAAGGCCCATCGTATTATAAGGCGTGCTACGGTCTTCAGACCGGAGGTCTCACTGTGTGTGTGCGTGTCTTGTCTTTAATGTTGTTGTGCTTGATTCAAACGGCTATTCAGTCACTGCTGTTTTTGGAGGGAGTACCTGGGAGGCCAGGCCTTCCACCTGTCCACCTGAGTTGGTGGACAGCTAAGGCTGTTTGGGGGTCCTTAGACACACACTGTAATATAACCGGTATATTTAAGCACGGTACTGGTACATAGTATCACTCTGAGGCCACCGACTAAGTTAGCCGTGATACTCCGTTAATCCGTCAAGTAGTACGACTTAGTAGCTTATCAAAGTGTTAGTTTTCGAAATTATTTTGACAGATTTATGAGCATCGTGTACCACGTAAAATCAGTTCGAGGTCAGTAAACACAACCAGAATTAATACATAAGGCGCTCCTGATTATAAGGCGCACTGTTGATTTTTGAGAAAATTAAATAATTTTAAGTCCGCCTGATAGTCCGAGAAATACAGTAGACGCAAGTGTATATCTGCTTGGTTGGAACAAAGACCTGAACCCACACTGGCCTTTTACTGGATCAGTTTGACGTGTGCTGTAAGGTATAGATAGAAATGAGACAGTATTTTGCGCGACATGTCATCACGTTACCTTGATGATGCCAAAACATGATTTGAAGTATTGTGTACCAAGGACTTTATTTATTTATTCATTTATTTTACTTCATGGTCAAAGCCCTTAAGGGACTGACTGCCCGATTTGAACGTCTGTCAGCTTTTCGATGGGTGGCGATTGTCAAATAAATCAATTTACTCTACCATGTCAAAACGGCATCATTGAACAGAAATGATAAAAATGATTAAGAAATGGTTGAATAAACTAGACATGTAATACAGCATGTTTCCATTCATCCAATTTCATCAGATTTCTTTATGCATCATCTTGGGGTCGCAGTAGCTCAGTGGTCAGGCAATGGGTTTGAATCCACCGTGAGGTGTCACGAAATACATCCAGCCTTAATCCCCCCAAGCTCTAAGTCTGTGTCCACTCCCACAATATGGGGACTAATCATAAAACGGGCCTCTCCTTAAAATCCCTGTTAATGTATCCTTTTTTTTATAAATTTAGGCATATCCACAAATCCAACAACCCTCCTGGGAATCCCCTGGTAACCCTGTGTTCAACATGGGTAAGCTTTGGGTATTCCCTCGAGAGAATTTTACAGAATTGGGATTGGAAAGTGAATAAAGGGCTCAAAATGTCTTTGAAAGAGCCTGTGATGGTTTGACTGTGGGATATCCCTAAGTCTATATGGAATTTGTGGGAACCCATGTCAGAGTCCATGAGTGTGGACATTGGGAGTGGGCACTGGTCTTTAAACTATTATTTAGGCACCGATTGTGTAGTGGTATCATGCAAGATTCCCATTCTTTCAACCCGTGGTCGATTCCTGGGCAGCAGATGTTCTTTCATGGGGGTGGCATAGTTCACTGGGTAGAGCGGTCGTCTGGCAATCAGAAGGTTACAGGTTCGATCCCCGTTCCTGCAGAAAACTAGTCAAGGTGTCCTTGAGCAAGACACTGAACCCCTAACTGCTCCCCAAGGGCCATATGTTGGCAGCTCACTGCTCCTATACAATATGATGGGTTAAAATGCAGAGAAATCCAATTTTACCCTTGCGGAACTGATAAGAGGATCCATTTGACATTCCTTGACAATGCAACCACAATGACTAGTCCCAACATTTTGTGAATGGACATGGACTTAACTATAAAAGGGTCTTGTATTTCTCACTTGTGGCAATTGGGGAGTACTTTATTAAGAAACTGACAGATAACCAAAGTGCTATTTTTGATCAATATCAAAAGAAGGTCTGAAATTTCTACCAAAGAAGGAGGGGTTTTCCTCCACCAACCACTCTAGCTACTGGAAAAAGAATTTAATGTCCTACTTTGGACTACTCTTGCATTTATTTCAAATTTGATCTCTCATGCTGTTGAAAACTTGAATACTACTCACTAAATAGTGCTTTATGACATCCAACCGTGTGTTTGTGAGCAGGTTTTCCCAAACTTTACATGATGAGAACAGAGGGTCCTTGGTGAAGATGCCCACATATACATCACTCTGTACGGCCTCAAGCACCCCGAGAAAGCAAACCAGCAATGGAGGGAAGACATCAACTGCTTCTGTCACAAAGACTCCAGGTATTGTCTATGTTGAAAATTTAACAACTATGATATTTATATAGGCTATGTGATTTGATCCCAAGGTTTTTATTTAATTCATCCCTTAATTCCAAAGGACCGTTTGTTTTCACCGGCAATACAAGCGTATCAAACACACCTGGAACCAATAAGAAGTCTACATTTGACCTTAAGGCGAGTCTGTCTCGTCCCCTCACCTACAAACCTCATAAAGGTAAGACTTTAAATGCTAGATGAAATGTTGGTGACTTTTTTTAATCTATTTTTTCATGCTTTAAGAAAAACTCAATCTGCAGCTTTTGCAATTCTGGGGTCTAAGTGTGGGGTAATCAATGATGAAAACAGGATTCTGATGTACTTTGTGAGTTAAAAAAAACACCACCCTGTTGCTCTCAAGCCTGAAAAGGGTGGCATAGCTTAGTAGTTGGGGTTGTCTAATAATCAGAGGATTGGTGGTTTGATCCCCGGCCCCTGCATAGAGTGTCAAAGTGTCCTTGAACAAGATTTCGAACCCCTAACTACTGCCCGGGTGCTGTGGATACTTACTGCTCTTAAACAATAGGATGGGTTAAAAGCACAATATTTTTTTGTATTATGATCCATGCTCAATAATCCAGGTAAGAAAATCAGCAAAAAACATGATGGTTCATCTGGACAAAATGTTTGATTCCTCAGTCTGGCTTAAGGCTAAAGATGTCATCTGTATGAGCGATAATTCTCAATAAATTTGAGATGTTTATATTCACTCCAGGTGTATAAGTAGAAAGCGTTGAAAAGGTAAAATAAAGATATAACAAAAGGTGTGTGTGTGCATATAAAGCAATAGGTATAGAATAATAAGGTATGAAATAGGTAAAGGTAAGAGTAGAAATCAATCAAGTATAAAAAAAAGTTAACGCTGCATCTATGATCAGTAGTCAGAGATGCTACACAGGTGCTGTGCTAATCGGATATTGCAAAGATGCATAAGGTTGTGTTTGTGTGTGTATTATTTATAAGTAGTCGTTTGGCCTGAGGAAAGAAGCTGTTCCGTAGTCCGCTGGTGCTTCGTGTCCAGATATATTGTGTTAAAAGATGTAATCCTTTTTTGTGAAATTTCATTGTATGTATCTTCAATGAAATGGGGCCGTGGTAGCTCAGTGGTTAGTGGGCTCACTTAGAGAACTGATGGGCTAGAAACAGCGGGTTCAAATCCACCACGGTGTATCAAGAAGAAGATCCGGTCTTAATTCCCCAAGCTCCATCTAAGTCTGTGTCCACCCCCCACAACATGGGGACTTATCGTGACATGTAAAACAGGGCTTTATTTCTATCTACAATTAAAAAAATAAAGCTTCCTCTTAAGTTAATAAACAAGGGAACCTTGCAGTTCTTCTGGAGTTTTCTGTTACACTCATACGTCACACTAGTGATGTTTCCAACCAATTTTGTGTGCAAATTTAGCAAATCAAGTGTGTTTTCTTTGATGGGCTTGAATTAAGTAAGCTTTTATTTATTGAATTGTATACATAGTTTGCTCAAATTCAATCACAATGTTATACCTTCCTGATGCTACTTTGCACCACTATAACTCTGGAGCTCAGGACACAGTGATAAGTTGACTTTTTCTACAGGTAAGCTGAAGCCTTTTGGAGATGCTAAAGAAAACACAGTGCAAAACCAGTCTCTGTCTTCCAACCCCCACCAGACACGTTACAAACAGCACCAAGTCCAGACAAGGTAGGTGTATATAGATTCCACCTAGTTGGTATTGGTTGCCTTTTCTTCCATGAAAAACAAAGTGGCGTTTTGAGCAAAAGTCTTCCAATTTTTTTATTTTTCTGTGACTTCTTATAGGGAGGTAAGGAGAGCCACACACCTGGAGGGAAGGAAGCAAAAGAAGGAAAGTATACTTGGGGCGAGAAGAGGTCTTGTCATGAACTAAATATTCAGTGCTTATTTTTAGAAGACTGTACAGCTTTTTACTGTAAATATTTTGAATTTCCTACAAGCTTCAGCTTTTTTCTAATAAGTAAAGAAAACTCTTCCTTTTTCCGGTTTGTTTTGTTTCATCTTTATTTTTTGCCATTAGTGCTACTTAAGAATTAAACGTTTAGCAGCTTTAACGTGTAGCATATCACCAACCTCCTTTATTACAATGATTATGATCATTTGGGTGATTTTCATTCCCCTATTTCAATGTCCAATGTGTATTGTTTACACTGTATTGTTAGAAAAAATAAATCTATAATATCCTCTATCATCACTCTCTTCACTCAAGACTGCACTCATCCAACACTATGATGAAGTTTGCTGATGATGCCAATGTAGTGGGACTCGTAGCTCACAGAAGAGACAGTGTGCCTTCCCTGCTCCTGTCAACAGAGTAAAGCAATGCATGCTAGTGATAGGAGACTCCTCTAGCTTTGCAAGGCTCTCTATTCAACACCATCCCCATGTTTACATGGGATCAGAGTCTCTACTATAATGATACACTATGATAATAAGAATAATAATCTTAGGGTGCTGGTATCACAGAGGGATGATCAGACACAGAGAACCACTACTTTCAACAACATTATTAGTCATGTCCGTACCAATAAATCTAGGGTGAAACAATCAGAAAGCACAAACGCTAGCCTAGTGAGGACAATTGAGTTGGCCAGAAAGATGTGCCGGCATTGATTGTCTCTGGACCCATACCTGTGAGGGGCAATAATGAGATGTATAGTAAGCTCACCTCAATGAACCATTGGCTGGCTTGTCATGAGCAGGGATTCTGCTTTGTTGATAACTGGCCATATTTCTGGGGCCGGCCTCACATGCAGAAAGTAGATGGTATTCACCCTACTGGATAAGGTGTCAGTCTTTTGTCTAGCATTATAGATAGCTGTCTAATGTCTTGATGCATGCTCAATAATCCAGGTATGGAAATCACAAAAAAGAGGTGAAACCGTTCAACTGGATCAGAAGTTTATTTGGAAATGTTTCATCACTCACCAGGTGACTTCTTCAGTCTGAGCTGAAAACAAACATTCCCCTCCTTATAAACAGTTAATTGATACCACACAACAATAGGCTGGTTTCATATGCAAGTTGGGTGATCACATTAGGTGGCAATGAGCACCATTCACAAAGGATTGGGGAATATTCGAAATCGCGGTATTGTAAGACGTTCCTCCCTATCAAGGATGTGAGCATCCTTGATAGGGAGGAACGCTGGTTTGAAAGGGGGGTGAAGGAAGCTATTTATTTAAAGAGGCAACCCAATCCTTTGTGAGTGGTGCTCATTGCCACTGAATGTGCAGTTGATCACCCAACTTGCATCTGAAACCAGCCTATTGTTGTGTAGTATCAATGTACTGTTTATAAGGGGGGAATGTTTGTTTTCAGCTCAGACTGAAGAAGTCACCTGGTGAGTGACGAAACGTTTCCGAATAAACTTCTGATCCAGTTGAACTGATTCACATCTTTTTGTGATAGCTGTCTAAGTTAACTTTGATATAGGGATTTATCACTCAGCAGGTTGCAGGTGATAAGAGAGACAGCCAAAGTTAAAACTATTGCAAGTGAGAGTCAATTGCTTAATGATGTGGTCAGGGAATTTTCAAATGTAGCTAAATACACTGACAGCTTGGTCTATAACATTGAGACAATCTCCCTACCCTACTGCATTATTCCCAAGCTCTCCTTTCCTCAGTGTCTGAATCACAATCTAATTATTCCTCGCACAGGTGGTGATGAAATATGTGATCAACCTCCGAACAATTTACACCACCAAACATCCATTACCAAAAGTGTGACCACATATCGTCCAATGCGTAGGTCTCCAAAAATGTCAACTAATAATACAAGGTGTCTAATCCCAATTATAATTTCCGTAATTGGTAGAAGATACACATTTGAGTCTACTGATCAAGGTCCTTAGTAAACAAAATAGATTGACTAATAGAATCAGGTGTGTTAGTGCTTGGTTGGAGCATAGACCTGCACCCACAGCAGCTCTTTCTGGATCACTTTGGCCACCCCTGATCTAGTGGTAGCTCTAAAGTTCTGCCTACCACTGATCAATTCAACAAGACGCTTTAATGTAGCCTCAAATATTAGATCACTGACTATCAAAGCCTTACTAATACATGATCTGATTCTTGAAAATAGTTTTTATATGATTGGGCTATGTAAAACATGGCTGAAATCAAATATTTGTCTTCCCTTAAATGAAGCTTCCCCATCTCACTCTTTATGTTCATTGTGCCTTGGACAAATTAACAAGGTGCAGGTGAATAGTAAATGGACTCATTCTTATATAGCACTTTTCTAGTCCAGCTTCCACTCAAAGTGGCTTTATAATGTATGCCGACATAAGTCTATATTCAATTTAAACTCAAAACTAAAATAGAGTCTTTTTAGGGTCTTTCTTTTTAGAAATGTTTTATTGACATTCAGCAACAAACATATCTTCATACTTAAATAAATGAATACTTCATATACCTCACAAACATGTTTGTCTGAAATGTCTTATTTTATACATTTCCAACAAGTCACAAACAACCAATTGAACAACAAAATCTATTGACATTCAGCATCAAACATATCTTTATACTAAAATATATACTACATCCACCTTGTATACATGTTTGACCGAGGTGTAAGAGGCTCTCATTCTAAGTGAATCTCCCTCAGCCATGAGTACACTGCTCAATCCAGATTGTGATACTCTATCGATCTCCTGGCCCTTCATCAATATCTCTTGAATAACTTGGTGAATTATTTGTTGGTTTGTTCATCTTTAATGTCCATGTCATCTTTGAGACATCTTTGAGTCTTCCCCTAGCTAAGTTGTTACTGTAATGCCACTCTTTGGATGATAATGGTCATCACTTAAATAGGTGCAGTGTGTCACTCAAACTTCAGGATTCCTCTTGTACAGTTCATAGGCAAACTCCTCTGTGTGTGCGTAATCTTTAATGACACCGATGAAATCGATTTCCAGTTGAAATGGGCCATCCACTTTATCTCCCAAGGTGAATCCAATTGTGTTTACCTGTTGAAACAGTGTCCAGTTTTTATAACTGCACAAGACCAAACATTTGACTCATTGATACAAGTTAAAATGGGTTTCAGTGTTGTAAATGTGATCAATTTAACATTTCTAGCAAGAGATGTGCTAAAAGGAAAAGTTCGTTATAAGTGGTCTATGCCAAGTTATTCACAAAATATTTTCAAAAACTTGAAATGGCTGTCTCAAGCTGCTATCTTCTCCTGGAGATATCTCATTGTATGGGAGATACAAAAGGATGAGATTGTTTATCCTTTTATCTTTAATTATGTGTCTTTTTGACAAATCTTGAGCAGTTGAAAGTGGATAGATGGACAAATCTTAGTGGTGTTACCTTGTCAAGCCAGAGAGGATGCTGATCGTCTTGTATTCTCCCACGATGTGCAAGGAAGAACTTTGAGAATGGAATCTGTAACAGGGGGAGTTATTAGTGGCATTTGTTCTTCTTTGAAAAATGAATTGCACAACAAAAATAACTGAATGACTAATTTTAGCGACGACAAAAAGTAAGCAGTTGGCCCGAAGCTAAACCAAGTAGTGGTGGTAGCTGCTGTATTTTGTCCATCTCCTGGGGTACAGCATGAGCACATTGAATTCACAACCCTTGACTGGGACTCTGCAGAAACTCTCAATGGAATAAAATAGCTTGATAAATGTTTGGACTGAAGTATTAGCTTACAAAGATGCCCCCGTCTGAGACCTTGAACACTCCTTTGGCACCTCACCACTGTCACACTGCTCTCTCATAGATATCCTGCACCACTTACACACTTCTCTGTCGTTCCTCACTTCCTCATACACTACCACACCTCCGCTTTCATCTCCGTCATTTACTTTCTCTAAATCCACAGACACAATGTAATTGTGGTGCATCTGTGGTGCTCTCTCATAGCATGAAATCATACTGCTGCTCACTAACCATCACCTCATCTCTTTACCTAGCTTCTGCTACTCCTTTCTATATCCTCATGCTGTGACTGATCAACTTTATACCTCTGTAGTTGCTACAGTTCTACATATCTCCCTTATTCTTGAAAATTGGTACCAGTATGCTTCTTTTCCACCCCTCAGGCATCCTCTCACTTTGCAAAATTATGTTTATCAAGTTAAATACTCCACTACCATCTCTCCTAAACACCCCTATGCCTCCACAGGTATGTCATCAAAGCCAAACACTTTTCCACTTTGTCTTCTTCATAGCTCCCCTCATTTCCTCCTTACTAATCCACTGCACTTCCTGATTTAGTATCTCCACAACATCCCACTTCTCTCTCTATCATTTTCTTCATTCATCAGCCCCTAAAAATACTCATTCCACCTTTACAACATACTCTCATTTGTCAACGCATTTCCATCTCTATCCTTTATTTCCCTAAAATGTTCCACATCCTTCCAAGCTTGGTTCCTCTGCCTAGTCAATTGGAACATGTTATTTTCTCCTTCCTTAGTCTCCAACTTCACATAGAAATCACCATATGCCTTTTTCTTTGCCTTGACCACCTCTCTTCATTTCACGCTGCATCTCATTTGTACTGATATCTACTTTCTTCATCTCTATGCCCATCCCACTTCATCTTTTCTAATGTCTTCCTCTGTGTACTCTGCTGTACTTTCTCATTCCACCATCAAGTCTCTTTTTCTTCCTTCTTCTGTCTAGTTGACACACAAAGTACTTTCCTAGCGGTCTTCCTCACTACCTCTGCAGTGGTTGCTCGGCCATCCAGCAACTCTTCAATACTACCCGATGCCTGTCTTAACTCCTCCTTAAATGCCACACGATGGTCCTCCTTCAACTTCCATCATTTGATCCTTGGCTCTGCCTTCACTATCTTCCTCTTTTGATCTCCAAAGTCATCCTACGGACCACCATCAGATGCTGCCTTGCTACACCCTCTCTCATCACAACCTTGCAGTCTCCAACCCTGTTAGATTGCACCTTCTGTATAGTCCAAGTGTGCATATTTTCCTCCACTTTTACAAATCAGCCTGTGTTCCTTCCTTTTAAAAATCTGTATTCAACACAGCCACTTTCATCCTTTAGCAAAATCCACCACCACCATCATCTGCCCCTCTACATTTTTCTCAATGACACACACCATATCTGCCCATCACCTCTGTTCCCCCGCCCAACATGCCCATTGAAGTCTGCTCCAATAAACACTCTCCTCCTTGAGTACACTCTACCACTTTATCCAACTCATACCAGAATCCAAATCTTTACAATATATATGTCAAATGCTATGACAATTGATATGAATAATGGGAAAAATAAGACCCAGGTTTAAATGGAAGTTTCCTTTAAGAAACATCTACCTTGACATCTTGCCAGAAGGGTCCTCCCCTGGTATACAAGAAGTAACTGTAGACATCATCTTTCTGGTGGGAAAAGTAGCTGTCTGTTCCGATGTTGATCATCCATGGACGACCATCACCACGCACACGCAAATACAGGGTGTTGAAATTGGACCAATCAAAGTTCTTCTTCCTGTCAAATGAAGACTAAGGAAAGGAAAAAGGATTCCCTTATCAGTCCCGCAAGGGGAAATTTGGATTTCTCTGCATTTTTGATCCAACCTATTGTATAGGAGCAGTGAGCTGCCAACATATGGCGCTCGGGGAGCAGTTAGGGGTTAAGTCTCTTGCTCAAGGACACCTCGACATGCTATATGCAGGACCGGGGATCGAACCTGCAACCTTCCGATTGCCAGATGACCGCTCTACCTGCTGAACTATGCCACCCCTACCGACTAGAGATTGTAATGTTCTGGGGGTTAGTTTCAGTGAGGTCAAAGTTGAAGAATGTTGAAATCTATTAACTACAGTGGCAGAATAATCTAGGCCAAGCAGAAAGATAAAACATTTGACCACTTTAACCAGAAATTGAGAAATAACTTGGCTACGTTGAAGCTGGTTAGCGGTTTAATAGCCCAGGGCTTTGATATAGTGTACCTTTGGATTTGTTTTACTGCTCATGGGCAACTTAAGTCTGTTGTTTTTAACTTATAAATCAAGCTAGGTGAAAAGTGTTCTCTTTTTCATTTGATTGATTTTAAATTATTCACTCACTATAACAATTAGAGCCTGTTTTGCCTGAATTGTCTTTGTATTTTTTCCTGTCTTATAGGAAGTCTGTCACATTGTAGTTTGACTTTTTCAAATGCATTTGAATGGTTTATGTTGATGCATACTCAATATTCCTGGTAAGGGAAAATCACAAAAAAGGTGAATCACTCTTCAGTCTGAAGATGTCCACCTGTTTTAGTGATGAAACATTTCTGAATAAACTTCTGATTCAGTTGAACTGATTCACCTTTTTTGTGATTGAATGGTTTGATTTCAAATATATGATCACCAACAGAAGTGACTGGTCAGTAGAAAATCTACCAAAATACACTAACATCATATGAATGCTTGTACTGCCCCGTCTAGACAGAGTCTGAATGATTGGTCCCACAAAAATAGCAACCACCAGTGAGCATCACAGATACTTAACCAATTGTGGTTTGGAGCGTAGTGTGCAGTAGCCGCTGTACCGCGTTTCCCCATCCCGTGGAGGAGTGGAGCACAAGGTTCCATACAGAAAGCAGGTGTTGTTTCTTCCGAGCTTCACGTAGGCCCCACTCTGGCCTCCTATCTCCCTATCAGAGGATACAGTCCATTGCTCCAGGCTTTCCGGACCTCTGAACTCCCATATCACTCGATTCTGTTCTAGCATGTGCTCAGTTAAGGGTTTACCCTCAGGACCGACCCAGCGGTCAAAATACTCCGTTTTCAGCAGTGCAAAGTGCTTCTTTATTCCTGCGACACCTTTTGAGAAGTCAAAGGTGATCTTTTTCCATGGAGGGGTATTGTCTTTGGGCTGGCCAGGCCTCCTGTATTCTGTCTGAATTATGGTCCTCCTTGGCATATATATGGGAAAGGCTTTGAAAACTGGAAGCTGCTGCTGGTGGAAGGACCCCAGCAGCCTCACGGGAGGGAGACAAGAGATTCTTGAAAAGAACATTTTGATCTTCGTTCCAGGAATTCACTGTGGGAAAAATCCTTATGTCAGCAAATTGGAGTATTCTTATGGAGTTAAGCTGTATAGCAATGCAATAAACTTTTAAGTGTTAAGCTTGCGTTTCTCTTCGTGTCTCCACTGCAGACAGTAAGTCAAGTCAATTCTACTGTAGAGCCAATTATCGCACAGTATGTACATGTATGCATTGTGATTTTTCTGATATTACCTACCAAGGGACTGCTATAATTTGGTGTGCCGTATATGTGAAAACTTGCATATGGTCCTTTTAAAACATTATAAAAAACCGGTCAGATGCAGGAGATACAATGAATGTGCTAACACCTGATGCATTATTTTGAATAGAGGATATAACGGTACTCTGACGGAATGCTAACATAGGATCCTACAGTGTGATATTGATTTGACATTAGCAACACAACATTAGCGCAATCTATGTAGATCCAACTTACCAGTGTGTTGAACAAATCAATATCGATAGAAGTAGCATTGGTTTGGACCGAGAACTGCTATTTATTAGGTTCAGCACTATTTCAATTATATGCAGTGTAAACTCCTGGTACGGTAACACAGTTTGGTTAACTTAACCAGAGAACTGCTAGCTAAAATATGTCATTTTAAAAACTAAATAACCTTACGTCACGATCCCAATTCTTCTTTGTGTATGGCGAATTTCACCTAACTGGAGCATTATCGCCACCTACGGTTATCTTGACTTTTCCCTGTTTCCACTATTCCAGTATCCTGCAGATGAATGAAGGAAGATATGATACCATATATCATTCCCAGATTTTTTTGGCAAAGAATTTCTTCAAATCCACAAGTTTTATTGTTTGTTTGTTCTACACGAGTCATTAATAATGGCCTATTATTTACATATTTGGGGCAATAAAAACATGCTCTACAGACTGTTTGATTGCACATATCACAGTCTACATGTGGGTGCCTTCAAATGAGGTGAAAGGATGAATTCAGTTTGGTATGACATGATTTTATTCTGTTGATCCAATTTCTTCCGAATCTTTTCCAAACCAACTGCTAGCAGAATCTGGTACAAGATGTTTTCCCCACACATTGACATTCCACATATTCTGTTACTATACATTGATTTTGTGCCTAATAAATTAATTCATATCTAATATGCTCATTGTGTTGGAACTTCTGCTTGATTTGCTTTCAATCCATTTTTTGCCCAATTTTGGCCTGCTTTATTCTTACATGAGCTGGAATCGACCAAGAGTCTACATCTATTCCAAACCTATTAATTTCATATAATTTATATTTGATGTGATGTATCTTGCTTCCATTCCAAACCTACATTTTTAAGACCAGTCAATGTCGCGCTGGAATCTGAACAAATTCAAACTCGCATGGGTTTGATCCAAGGTTGTTTATTCACTAAAATAAAAGCTACCGGAAATACGTAGCCTGTGTTCCTTTAAGTTTACCTATACATGTATAACCTAGAGGTGTCACGCCGGTGAAACAAATACACACACTTTGAGAAGGTTGTAATGAAGAGGTGTCACCGACATTTGTCAGACCACTGAGAATTGCATCCTCCTCTCGGGAGCGCGCATTGCCAAAGGGAAAGCTGCCAGACAATTTTGTGCGAAGTACTGTAAAAACATTATAATCTTCGCTATCAATTTCCCCAATAACAATAAACGATCTGAAATGTATAATTTTGAACGTTTACCATCATCAATGTTTTGTGAGACTTAGTGGTAAGAACCATTTCTTTCAAAAACACACTGAAACTTTATTTCTAGGGCGATATGGCAAATGTTTTTCCCAGTACATATTTGAGACTGTTTTGGTTCGGCAGTGACCATCCTAAGATTTATAATGGCCTGAGCTGAATTAGTAGGGGATGCGTTATTTAGCAGCAACGCGACCACTAAATTCTTCCGAGTAATGCATGAACAATTTAACACTCCGTAACGACTCTTCAAATTAACTTGAGGTGAATCAAATGTTTATTAGCAAATGCTTTATTTGAGCAACGTTGGAAAAGTTAATTTAATACTCCTATATGACATTTTTATTTCAAAAGATTGTTTTGGTGTAATTATCTTAATCATACGCTTTGTATAGTGAAACGGATCATTGCACCCCCCTAGGATATTGATGAGGATCGCGATATCTCAATTCGCGATTAGCCCGCTCACTTCGGGAATTGATGAAGCAACGGGTTCAACGCCCCAGGTCCAGTACGGGAAACCAGGAAGGTCGTCCGACCTTAATCCCCTCAAATTCCATCTCAGTCCATGTCGATCCCCACGACGTGGGGACTCATTGTGACAAGAAATTCTGGCACACCTGCTCCAGAGAGTAAAAGCCCAACATTCGCTAAAGGATCCAAATGGGTGAAAGTAAAGATGAAGTCAGAGCATCAAAAAAAAAAGGTGAATTTCCATTCCTGGGTTATTGAGCATGCATCAAGTCAGAGCATTTTCAAAAATGATATGTAAAACAATGTGTAAGTTGAAACAAATCTTTAAAAAAATGTTACATTGAGCAGCCATAGGATGGACGAACAAACAAGTGGATTAGGATAAAATGACCTGGTTCGGGACGTGAAAGATGTTTACTGTCAATCTGGTTGTACAAGTACAATCATGTGAAATTCTTAGGCTGGGAGACTCCATTATAGAAACACAAGAAAAATAAATAAATAAAATAAAGATATGTGATGAGAGATGTGCATGCAAACACATACATATAAAGCAACAAATATATG